>VXBC01007197.1:27905-53485 GCA_013399945.1 Ploceus nigricollis
CGGCCCGCAGAGCCCCCCGAGCCCCGCGTTCTCCTCCTGCTGCAAAGCTCCCACCCCGGGCACCTCCCGGAGCCAGGGCTGGCAGCGGTGCTATTTTACATGATTTTATAAGTCTTCCTTCAAATTTCTCTGTGCTGCGGCAGCAGGGATTGGAACCCCCCCACACAGGGGGTCCCCAAGTCTGTGGCGAGCAGCGCTGGGCTGTTCTTCGCCGCAGGGGAGGCTCCGTAGCTGCGACGATCAGCAGCAGGGACAAGTTTCTGCGAGGTGGTGACACCTCCGCCCACCTGCACCCCCAGCATCCACCTGCACTGTCGGGGCTGGAGCCTCTGGGATAAACCCGGGCTGTCAGCCCTGCGGGGCTCCCCGTTTTCTTGGGTGGGACCCGCAGGAGATGCCGGCAGCCCCCAGCCCCGCAGCACCGCGATCCCAAAGGCTGCGGGGTCGCTGCTGCCGCCAGGCAGGAGAGGCCCCAGGGCCGCACGAGCCTCTCGGTACCGGACTGGACCCGACTGTCGCTCCCTCCCCTGCCCCGCTGCTGCTGCTGAGTAACCCCGACCCCGCAGTGCCGCAGTTGAACCTCTCGGTGCGTTTGCTCCATCAAACGGCCCCCGCTCGTCCCGATGCGAGGACGCTCCTCCCTCCTCCTGTCCCTCCTCCCGTCTTTTCTCGCTCGTCCCAGCTTTAGCCAGAGCAGCCGCTGCTTCCTGCTGTATTTTAGCTGCCTCAGCGCCGGCTCCGTGTCCGGGGAGGGATGGGAAATGAATGTGTAACTTATAAATGCCTTTAAGCCAGAAATGTAAACCATTAACTGCTCATTTGTATACATTATTTTTATATACTGAAGGCCTGTTTAATCTAAAGCAGAACTGGTAATAAAATGTCTCAGAGGATAAAGGACTTGTCTGGGAGAAGGGTTTGCATGGGGGGGGCGATGCCGTCATGAAGGGAGGGAGGGAGAAAAGGAAGAAAAGATGGAGTGAGGGAAGGATGGAGGGAGGAAGGGAGGGAAGGAGGGAGGAAGGGGGGAAGATGAAGGGATGGATGGAAAGATGGAGGGAGTGGCTGTGGCTGCCCCATCCCTGGAAATGTCCAAGGCCAGTCTGGAGCACCCTGGGATAGTGGGAGGTGAGAGGATGGAACGAGATAATCTTTAGGGTCCCTTTCAACGCCATCCGGTCTGGAATTCTAGCAACAAACCACCCACCATTTTTTTTGAGGACAACAGCTCTGAGGTCTGTTCACAGCACAGACATGTGGGTGCATGACAGCACAAAAAATGTGTTTCAGGATAAGTGTCCTCACTCAGCAGCCTGGCCACAGCCCCCCCCAGCCCGCCGGGCTCGTTTACCGGAAGGATTCAGCTCCGTGCAGACAAACAGCTCCTGCAGCAGCAGCAGCAGCAGCAGCAGAGGGGCTGCAGCACTGGGAGGTGTGGGGGGATCCCCAGAGCTCCTCCTGCCTCACCCCTGCGCCTCCCAAGGCAAGACAGAGCAGCTCCCAGTGCAGCAAATCCCCTACAGTGGGACAGAGGGAGGACAAGGGACTGTCTGCTTGGAAGGAGAGAGATGCCAGACTATTCAGCAAAGCCTGGGCTTAGATCCATCAAAGATGCCTCTTTGATGCCTCTTCAGCCTCAGAAATCACAGGATCCTAGAATATCCTGGGCTGGAAGGGACCCCCAAGGACCATCCAGTCCAACTCCTGTCCTACCCAGACACCCCAACAATCCCACCCTGGGCATCCCTGGGAGCAGTGTTCAAACACTCCTGGAGCTCTAGCAGCCTCAGGGTCAGGACCATTCCCTGGGGAGCCTGGGCAGTGCCCAAGCCTCCTCCCTGACTTCTGCTGCATCCCCCAAACCCAAGGGTAATTACTATATAGCAGAGTTTAATCAGACCAGGGTCCTCTTCCTGGAAAATGTCTTATTCAGCATCACCATCTTGTTCTCTGGGACAACACATCAAAGCACCAGCAATAACAAACAAAATCTTCTTTTCTTGTAGCTTTATTTTTTTTTCCCTGTGAAAATGCAGGTCAAAAACATTAACTTCAAGAAATCACAGTTTTATAAAGTGTCATTCATTCCATACAAGCTCCTCGTTCCATCACCTTCCCCCACTGCCCATCCCAAAGAGATCCTCAGCTCCACTTCGCCTCACCAACAGCGATTTTTCCAGACTTCCGGAAGGAGCTGCACAACAAGAGCCATCTGTGTTTATCACTCCTACTTGTCCTCCCCACCCTGAGCTGGGGTTCTGTCCTAAACACTCGTTATGAAACCTGACAGTTCCAGCCAAATCTGAACAAGGATAATGCAAATTTTTCCCGACTTTCTGCTGTCAGTATTGCCTTCATCTGGAAGTCAGGTTGTTTGTGCCTGTCACAGCAAAGTGACAAGCCAAGGGAAGAGGAAACTGTCCTGGCAGCAGGAGAGAGCCAGGGAGAGTTCAGGCTGGCTGGCAGCACAGCCTGGACATCGTCCCAGAGGAGAACCCCAGCTCAGGGACTGGGAAGGCACCAGTGGTTTGTGGGGCTGCCCAGGTGTCTGTCCCCAGGCAGGGACTGTGACACCACATCCCACCCTGGGAGCAGTGACATGGCCAAGCTTTGTGGGCTGGGAACTTCAGCCTCACTTGGGCACTTGTGGTGGCAGCAAAACAGGACTGAAGGCTTTGGACAAAACAAAGAGGGTGAATCCTGGCTAATGCTGCTATGAGGGTACCGGGGAACACGGACATCTCCATGGACCAGGGAATCTCCATGGGCCAGGGGAACACAGACATCTCCATGGACCTGGGAACCATGGACATCTCCATGGGCCCTGGGAGGACATCCCAGACCTGGGAGGGTTCCCTCTCCTTGTGCAGGTGGCCTGAGTTCAGGTTAATGCTGCAGATGCAGAGCCCAGAAGTCCTACAGACAGTCCTGCTGCTCCCTCCCTGCTGCTCCAGGGCTTAATCCCAATGCCTAGGCATGGAACTAGATACCAGGACATGGGAGCATCCCCCAGGCAACAGAGGCACAAGGTGCAGCCTTTGGGATGGAACCCATGATGCTTTGGGATTGACACATCACCACACACTCACAGAAACAACCAACAGTTTTCCTCCTGTCCCCTTAGAGGAAGCTCAGGAAAGGAGCCAGGCATGCAGTGAACCTGTGCTTGGGAGCTCCTGGGAGCCCTGGAAGAGGCACTTTGATCCCACCTGCTCCAGAGCTTAAACTCTTAGTAGTTTATGGCATCTGAAAAAAGAAATCGAGCAATCCTCCCCCTTTCCCCACTCCCTCCTGGAAGACATGTGCATAATGTGTTAATTATTTACTAAAAAGACTCTGAATGTGGCATAGTAGATATAATTAGGTGCCTATTTTGGACAATGTATTAAGTGCTTTAGAACAAAAAGTGCTATAAAAACTATACCCAAAGTGGTGACAGGTTTCATTTTTCTTCATGAGTTCCACTTTTTTATTACATCACAACTTGAGTTTTCTGATCAGGGATGTCTGGTAGAGCAAAACCAGCCCATGTTCTGGGAGACCAAAGGCAAAGAGCATCCATTGTTTAAGGAGTGCTCCTCCTCAAAAAGGGAGGCTCAGAGTTCAGCTTTTCCCAGCTATTTTCTAAGTGAACTTCCCTTGGGAAGACTGCCAGCATTGCTGCCCCATTGTGTCTCCCAGACCAGCACGGATCTGGTAGAGCCCACCTTGGCTTTTGGGAGTTGCTCCTCTGCCCAGGCTGGATGCAGAGCCCCTGCTCAGATGCAGCCTCAGAGCTCTGGGAGAGCCACAGCCACAGGGAGGGACTGTGATTTCCAGGTGTGCCAGGCCTGGGAGCAGCCCTGAGCAAGCACACTCGGAGCTCACACCTCCCTCGGGATCTGTTCTGCGATGGAGAAGGGCGAACGACACCCGCCCACCTGAACTTGGCTTGTGAGGTTTCAGTATGTTCCAAACATTCAGAAATCAGTAAAAAAAACCAGTTTAAAGCTTAAGGCATTCCAGGCCCAGCTGCCCATCCCACTCAGTGAACCCAGTCTGAAGTGAGGGGAGGAGTGGGAAGCCTTGTGAGGCCAGGCTGAGCTCACAGAACTGGGGCACTGGGCTGAACTGGGAGCTGGGAGGGAGATTTTTATAAACTCTGCAGTAGAATTCAGCCCTGTCACAGCTGACAGAGCTGATGTCCCTTATTCCTCCAAGGATGGGACAGTGCACCTGAAGTCCCACATCAGAGGTGGGAACAGGATGGAGGAACAACCCCTCCACCCTCTCACCATTGAATTTTGTACCCTTCTCCTGCCCTGCCTGCCAGGGACACCAGAGAGAGCACCAGCTCCTCTGAGACCTGCGAAAAGGAGCTGCAAGCAAAGCTCTTTCTGGGAACAAAGTTCTTTTCTGATTCAAGAAGGAAGCAACTGCGGGGAAGGGTGGGAGGTGAAACCAAGAGCCAGCCAGTGACTGCTGTGGATTCTCCCCATGCAAAAGGCTTGAGGTGGAGATGATGCTCCCCAGAGCCTACAGAAATATTTTTTCCTCCAGCTGGAAAGAAGTCAGCCAGCTCCCCTCGGCACAACCAACCCCAGCCACACTGAGGGCACCCAACCTCCTCCTCTGGGCAAGCCCAGCAACGACTGACCTCACCTTGGAGCAAGAGCAAGAGTTCTCACCCGATGGCCCTGCTCTCCTGAAAAGCACGACCTCCTTCCTCTGAAAAGCGAGGAATTTCCACCTACCATTCTCAAGCTCTAACACACCCAAAACAAGTAATTCCCACTGTCCTGGGGAATGTCTGAGCTCAGGACATGTCTTGGAAGTGGATCAGAACAGCCAACAGAAGTGAGGCCTGAGGGCAGTGAGCTGTGATCCTGCTGCAGCACAAACACCAGCCACTGCATTTGGTGCTCCATGGCAGGGGAGGTCAGAAGCTTTTGCAATTCCTTCTTTGCACAAGGTGCAAACCTCCAAAGCAGGCAGGGCTCAGGGCCTGTTCTCCAGCTGGCCGTGCTTGACACGCCAGGCCCAGCTGACGCTGCAGTCGGGGGCCAGGGTGCACTGCAGCTCAATGCCAGAGTCAGGCACCTCCATGTTGTAGTGCACAGGCTGCCCCTCCTTGGTCACCAGGCTGAAGGCAGGCACGGGGATCTGTGGAGCAGAACACACAGAGCTCAGTGGCATTTCCAGTCTCCTCCAGAACATCACACCCCTCCATCACACCTGGCTTCCGAGGACAAGAACAGCTCCCAGGGAGGGGCTCGTGCTTGGCAGGAACATCCTGAACTCCTCTCATAAGGAAACACCTTGGAACTGGACTGGGCAGTGCCCACCTTGCTGCCAAAGTGCCTCCCTGAGCTCCAGACCATGGCTGGGGGGTCCTGAGCTGCCCATGTTCGGGTACCTGAGCTCCTCTCCAGGTATTTTGTTTTGTGATGTCCACAAGAACAGAGTCTAGAGAGAAACAGCACCACTGGAACATTTTTTGGACTGATGCAACATCTTTTAGAGATGATCCCATTTTACACTGAGATCTTTTAGATCCCATTTTACACAGATGAGTCACAGTCCCACAGACACTCCAGAGTTTCTTTCAGGACCAGCCAAAGCACCCCACAGTGAGGTTCACAGGAGTGTGTCAACATCTCCAACAGAACAAGTTGGAAGCATCCCAGCCAAACACAGCTCATTTCCCTGAGCTGATACTACTGCTCATGATGGAAAAGTTATATAATGATTCTTCAAGGAGAGGGGAAAGAGTTTATAACTGAGGAGAAGGATTTTTTAAGCTGCAGCACAGAATATCTATATTCTAAGACAGAGATCCCTGTGGTCACTCTGACAATTGGCAATGGCTTACAATTCAGGTTTTGTACTAGGTTTAGGGTGGATATTAGGGAAAATTTCTTCACTGCAAGAGTGGATAAGCATTGGAAAAGGCTGCCCAGGACAGTGGTGGGATCACATTCCCTGAAAAGGTTCAAAAACTGAGTAGATGTGGCACTTGGAAATATGATTTAGTGGGCCTGGTGCGATTTGGTCAAACGTTGGACTTGATGATCTTGGATGTCTTTTCCAACCTTAATGAGTCTGTGATTCAGAAAACATCCTCTGGTACCACACTCACAACAGCAGCACTGAGGTCCTGCTTCTAAAGGTGTCCTAAGGATCCCTGAACTCCTGGGTCTCTCTGGCATTCAGGGGTTATGAGGCTGCAGCAGGGAAGAAATCATTCCTCAAAGGATGCACTGAACTCCAGTCTGTGTCTCACCTGGCTGCTTATCCCCGTGGCAATGTCTCCCACCTTTGTCCTGTGGAAATCCCTGATGTGCAAATTTTCTCCACTTAGCAATTGGATCTGGATTTTCACTCCTGGAATGCACAAGAGGTTCTTTAACTTCTGCTGAGCCACAAGGACCTCACAGTCCACAGCAAAACTGACTGACAAGGCACACACATGGGGAAAAATTCATTTTTGTCATTAAGGATTTAATTTATGTAGGTCTTTTGCTGAGCATGGAGCTTGCTGTAGACAGCAATGACTCACAGAGGAGAGCTGCATTTAGCAAGAAAGCAGCTGAAGTGATATATTAATTTGCACAATATGCCCTCAAAATTCTGGGTAGATGTTTGTGGTTATAAAACATTCCTTGCACATAGAAGCTGCATGAAGCAGGGCACACAGGCTCTGTGTGTTCAGAAACTTCCCTGGATTTTACTGTACAGACCCATCTGTGCCTGGGGCAGATTGGGCCTCCTCACAACCCATCTTTAGGGGGGTCTGTGCTGGCACAGCAACTGAAGGACAAAAGGAGTTCAAAAACTCCATACACAGCCCATCTACATAGTGAGGAAGTGATTGCTGGCCATTTCTCCCTGCTGTGGGAATGCAGACCCACCGTTGAAGTAGCTGGGGGTGTCCGTGTGCCGGCTGCGGCTCAGCAGGTTGTTCCAGCTGCAGCTCTGCCCGTCTGCCTGGCTGTTCCAGGAATGGATCCCAGAGCTCATGGTGTCCCTCAAGCTGTGAGAAGCCTTCATGGAGTTCTGCAGGAATAAGCACAGGTTTGTCTAAGGTTCTGAAAGAAAATGAGCTGGCAGGAGATGAGCATTAAAATAAGGTCAGGAGGAAAAAGGTGGAAATTCACAGGGATTTAAGGCTGGGCCTTAGTCAACATTTATGTGCCATCTGGGAAAGGGAATGGATAGCAGTGCAACAGTGTGCAGACATTATCAGATATCCTCAATAGTTAAATCAATAATGAGCTGAAAAGTTGGGTGAGAAAAGAGGGGTTGTACTGACTGGCAGGAGAATTAAGCATCAGTTAAAGTATTTGTCACTTACTGACATTAGAAGCACACAGGAAAAACAATTAACTGCACAAAACCAACCATAGACCCTGTGCTGCTGCACTGTTGGGAAGGGTCTGTATTGTCCCAGTCAATCTGACATCAGCACAGAGGTCTGAACAGTCAAAAGCCAAGTTAAAGGTATGGTGTAGGTGTTAGTGGGAAAAACCAAGCAGAGTCAGATCCCACACTGCACACTGTGTGTGTCAACAGCTGAGCTGTGCAGAACTCCCTCAGTCCTCCTCAAAAAGCACTGGAAGACTGAGAAGAGAGACAAAAATAGGACACAAAGCTGCTCCAAATCAGAACTGACTCCTGCAGATGGAAGGATGCACAAACTGGGGACTCAATGTCTTTGAAAACTGTGATTGGAGGGCTTTTGTCCTTCCCTGGTCCAACAAGGCCTATTCAGTGTTCCTCACTGGTATTCCCTACCTTAGGAACACCAGAGAGAGCAAACCAATCGAACTGAAATTGGTAAATAACTAGGACTATGTGCTCATTACTATCAGTGGGTTAAAATAAGTTCATGGAGAATAGATCCATAGGCTGGGAATGAATATCCAAGATTTGGGTCTCTGTTTTCCTGTCCTACTCTCCTGGTCTTTCCCTAAACCTCTCTCTGGTGGCCACAGCCAGGAAGAAGACCCTGCAGAGCTGCTTGGTGCAGCTCCTACTTCCATCACTGCTTCCCCAGCTCCCTTCTCCTGCACAGACAGGGCTGAGGCTGCTGAGTTTATCTGTATCCACACACTTGAAGCTTCTGGTGAGGACACAGCACAGGAGAACCTCTGGAGGAAAGGATCCATGCTGGACAGGGAACCAAAGCACAGCTACAACCCTCAACACCCCACTGGGCATGAGCAAAGCTTTCTTCCCAAGGTGCTCCCCAGCAAATTGGGTGTCAGAAAGCAGCAGCAAAGGTGAGAAATTCCAGATTTTCATTGGTCACAGCTTCCAGTTTTCCCGAGGGGGCCAGCCAGCCACCCCCCAGCCATCCCCACTCACCTTCTCACTGGCATCTGACACAAAGGGGCTGTCAATGCTGAGGCATGAAAGCATTTGCTCTTGCTCTTCCAGAGAGTAAGGCTGGGAAAGGCTGTTCAGAAACAGTTCTGCAGCAAAAGGAAGAGAAGGGAGACATTTCCAGTGTTTCCCTCCACGCCTCCCTGCTCTAATCACAGCTCTGCATTTAATACCCAAAGCTTCTTTAGCAATATTTAATGAACGTTCATATTGGTGCCAGCAAAGCCCAACACACAACTCTGCCATGCAGAGGCCACAGCCAGCACTGTGACACAGGGAAACTGAGCCAAGAGGAGATGGATTGTGCAACAATATGCAAAATAGCACCCTAAATTTACCAGTTCTTGTCCATTATGTCTCCTCTGAGATGTCATTTTAGATCCATCCACATTATCAGGGAAAGGTTAAACTCATGTACTCAGCTCTCACAAGTATCTGGAGGTTTGTACTCCTTTATCTGGATACAAGTACTTACAAATACTGCAAATATTCCTGATAATATCCAGTTATCCCATACATAACCAGGTCTTACAATGCTGCTGAGACCCAAAGCCATTTGAGAAAGAAGCTGCCCATCAGCAACCTCTAAAATTCCTCAGTTTTCTGACATATTTACAATTCAAACCACTCTCTTCCTAATTTCTTTCAATTCACTCAAAAGGACTAGAAAATATGGGAGAAAAAAAAAAGTGAAATGTAGAGTTATTCTGGGGCAATGGAACTGGACAAATCACTGATTTCCACACTGAATTTACTGCTGGCTTTCAAACTCTGGATTGCTGTTGTAACCAAATTCCTTGGCTGATGGCTGTAGGTTTTCCAACGCCCAGAACTAAACAGTTGCAGGCTGATTTTAACTGCACTGCTTTGCTTGACATCTGCCATTCCTTTATTTTCATCCTGGCTTACCTCAATTAAAAAAGACCGAAAAGTTTGAACCTAAAATTGCAGATGAAGTTGGAATTCTGACATAGTTTACACAGTGCAAACAAGCACAAGTCTGAGACAGGCTGTTTTCTAAGAGGTTCCTTCACCTCTCTCAGAAGGCTCCCCCCTGTTCAGGAGGAAGGAAATTCTGTTCACTCCCTTTGTGGCACATTTAATTGGTTAAGAACTATTAGTTTTGGTAGTTTGAAGGAAGGTTGAGCAATTTGTGTAACGAGAAAGGAACTATGAGCAAAATGACATCCAAGCTGAAAACCCAAAAATAACTGTCAACAAGCCAAGAGAAAGCAGCTGTATTTTTATCCTGCTCTCAAGCAAAAAAGGCTGAATTCCTCCCCAAGCCCAGTGCTCACCAATTTCCAGCTGCTGAAGTTCTTGCTCTGAAATGGTTGTGGCTCTTTCCACGTGGCTGCAGCTCTTCAGGGGCAGAGGAGTCGAGGAGAGAGGTGGGGGATCACAGGTCTCAGGTAACTCCTTGCCCTCATTCCAGTGGGGTCCCTCAACCTCCTCTGTTTGTTCCAGAGATGGAGGTGGTAGGACTGGGCTGGCACAGGAAACTTTGACTGACAGTTTGGGGTCAGGACCAGTCTCAGAAACTGGGCTCACTGTGGGGGACAGGGATGTCTGTGCACTGTTTTCTTTGTTCAAAGATAAATGTCTGGGCTCTCTGTATTCACCTTTCCAAGGGCTTCTCACACCTCCCACTACAAAAAAAAAAAGAAAAAAAAAGGATACAAACATTAGCAAATGAAGCAATAAAAGAGGTAAAAGTTTTCCTTTGCTGTAAGAATTTTTAAAGTGTATTTGCTGTAAAATTCCCAGCTTCTTCAAAAGATAAAACCAGATCACCTCCACAAATTCTTGCTGTATTACAGAACCACTCAGCAGGATGAAGTTGAAATAAATTAATGATGTGTCAGGGGCAAGACTGAACCACAAGTATGAGTTACAGCTAAGGATGCAATAAACCCCTGCTTGCAGTTGTGCTGCACACCAGGCTCTCCAGGTGCAGCTGATGCTTCAGCTGACAGGAGCCCAGGCACAGCACCTGAACCAACCCACAGGAGAGCTCACCTCCTTCAGCAGAGAAGGAAGAAGAGCATGTGACAGGACACAGGAAATTATCATTTATTTGGGTGACAAACACTTGGCTGCAGGCAAAAGCCATCAACCCAAAATGTGCATCAATGCTGTGAAAATCATATACTGGACAATAAAACAGACTGGCCCTTCCAAAAGGAACAGCACCAGCAGCTCTCCCAGTGGGAATATGAAGGTTCAGCTACATCAGTTATATCAGGACATTTGTACCTTCCTCGAGTGCCACACTGGTCTTAGTTTTGAGCTCTGATGCAGATGCCCTCTGCAGAGGCTCCTTCTCCAGCCCCAGCTTAATAATCTCAGCAGTGAGAGGGTTGCAGGAAGGTGGAATTTCCCTCAGAGGAGGCGGCTCTTTAGCGATCTGTGTAACAAACAGGAAGTGAAAGAGGTTAGACCAGAGAGGCTTAATTTGATTTCAGGAAGGTTCTTCCCACCCCGACACCGTTTCCAACTGAAATGAAAGCATTAAGTGAGACCTGAACAGTAATTTTGTTACAGCTGAATGGCTCAAAAGTCACACCCAAGCCATGAGCAGAGTACGGAAGAACAGCCCAAGCAGAGCAAGCACAGGGAATGCTCAGCTCCCAAAGCAAGGCTGGTATCCTGTCAGATGCCCAGCTGGCTCCCAGCCATCCACCCCGAGGTGAATGCTCCCTGGCCAGCAATAACAAGCTCTGGCAGCTCACCTGCAGAGAGGCTGGGTCACTCACCTTCAGGCACAGAGGGTGGTTGTAGTACTGGGTCCAGGGGTGGCAGCCATTGAGCATGTGCAGCATCATACAGCAGCTGCTCCACACGTCCACCTTGGAGTCACAGCGCTTCCCCATCACCACCTCCGGGGCCATGTGGGTCTCTGTGCCAGGCACGTAGTTCCCTAAAACCATCCAGGAGAAAACTCACTGCATGCAGGCAAGAGAACTGCTCCAGTGCCACTGGTAGGAGGGCTAAGGCAGAATCCCTCTCTTTTTCAGCTAAAGTGAGAGACATGTCAGCTTCATAGGATGGAGTGGTTTGGGTGGGAAGCAATCTTAAAGTTATCCAGTCCCACCCCCTGCCATGGCAGGGACACCTCCCACTGTCCCAGGCTGCTCCAAGCCCTGTCCAGCCTGGCCTTGGGCACTGCCAGGGATCCAGGGGCAGCCACAGCTGTTCTGGGTACCCTGTGCCAGGGCCTGCCCACTCTCACAGGGAACAATTTATCCCAATATCCCATCTGACCCTGCCCTCTGGCAGTGGGAAGCCATTCCCCCTTTCCTGTTCCTCCAGCCCTTGTCCAAAGTCCCTCTCCAGTTTTCTTGGAGACCCTTTAGGCATTGGAAGGGGCTCTGAGGTCTCCTCTGAGCCTTCTCTTCTCCAGGTTGAAGAATCTGAGCTCTCCCAGCTTTTCTCTATAGTGGAAGGGCTCCACCTTAACCCAAAAAGCAGCATTGTGTGTTCTCAGAAGCTGTTCCCTCTCAGATCCATCCGTTACACACAGAATAGGGATTAAACTTCCCTTTCAAGCAAATCTGGGAGGCAAAACATGAGCTTTACTTTAGAAAACATACCCTTCTCTTTCAACAGCTGCATGAAGAAGCATGGTTGTTAAATTGTCAAAAAAAAGGCATTTTCTGTGGAGGTCAGGACTCTTCCCCGCTATTTAGTGAGTTTACACAATAAGTTCGAGTAGGATTTTAAAGTCTCAGTGTGGTTTCTTGCAGGGACAAAACACTGAATGCAGCATGCTGACATAATCTTACAAAAACCCTTCTAGCCTGGGAGATAAGGACCATCACCTCCCAAATTTCAGGTCATTTTGGCTGTCAGTGGGATGCCTCATAGCAATACCAATAAATGAGACACCCCGAGCAGTTGCTTGCAAATCAGCCACATGTAAATGCTCATGAGAGAGAATGAGTCAGAAGGGCAATTCCTCAGAAGAGCAGCAGCAAAGCCTCACCTGTGACCAAGCACTTTCCCAGCCCATCTGGGTGCAGGTGAGCAGAGTGGCCAAAGTCACACAGGAGGGCCCTGCTCCCATCGTCTGACAGCAGCACGTTCTCCGCTGCCAACGAGAAGGGCTCCATTAGTCTCCTCTGGATTAGGAGGTGGGAAAAACAGTCAAAAGCACACAGAACTACAGTTTAAGCCCAAAGGATTTATTTGTCCTGTCACTGGCTTAAGCAAGCACAGAGCTGTAATTATCTCTTATAAACTACCAATTACCAGCCCTGGAGATTCGTGGGCCAGCCTGGGCAAGCAGCTTGGCAGACCCATGGGGTGACAAGAAGAGGTGACAAATATGATATTCCCAGCAGTCTAAAACCAAGGGAAACTATAATTTCAAACATAGATCTGAAAATCTAGTAAGTAGATCCCATAACTTTAGTAAGCAATCCCATAATTTAATCTCCAAGCAGTTTGCCTCTTCTAAGAAAAGGGAAGAACAGGGCACTTCAAACACTTTCCTACCTTTGACATCTCCATGGAGAATGTTTTGAGCATGAAGATACTCCAGACCCTCTAACACCTGGCCCAGGTAGCTGAGGGCTCTGTCCTCCGGCAGGCAGCCACTCTGTTTAATGAGCTGTCCTAATGAGCCACCTAGGAAAGAATCCATGTTATCTTATCTTTAAATTCTCCCCAGCATCATTAACATTCGTGGTTGTTTCCATTGAAAAAATGAGATTTTCCAGGTCTGACAGCACTTGTGTTCCGCACATGGCTCTGTTCCTTTTGTCTATTCCCAGAGTTTTTGCTGCCCACAAAACCAGGCCTTGTTCATATGGTTTTTTACTTACTGTCAGTTTAACAGCGTTGCTTTGGAGCAAAAGCAACTGCTCTGTGATCAGGACAGGTTTATGATCACAGAGAAATCAGAACACATTTCTAGGTGTTACTGACCACCAGCTCATTCTTCAAAGCCTGTTTTCCATGGTTCTGGCCAGAAAAGGAGCACCAGGCAATGGAATCATCAAGGTTTGCTTAGACAGCCAGAGCAATGCACCCCACTGGTGTCCTGCAAATCAGCAGGAAGCACAAACCAGCCCCAACTGTGTTTTACTGTGAAAAAGAGATACCTTGAACTGGAGTAAGGCAGGACTGGGAATTATTCCTCCCACAGCAAGCCCACTGCAGGGATTACACACACCCATCCCAACCCCCTCGGGAATTCACACCAGGAATATTCTGGATGCACTGAGGAACTAACAGATTCATATTGGGGCAGGAGGAAGAGGAGGTCAATGTGCACTGGACAGTGCCAGTGGTGCTTCCATGGTGCTGTCCCCTGCTCACCCTCCATCAGCTTCATGAAGATGGTGACCCAGGGACCCTCCTTGACGGCGCCGTACAGGGGCACCACGCTGGGGCTCGTCACGGCCGCGCACGTCGTCAGCTCCTCGGCGCGGAAGTGTTCCACCTGCACCTGTGGGAACAGGGAGGCACTGAGCAAATCCTGGGAGGGATCCTCACACAACTGTCCCTCTCTGGTGGCTGTGTGACAACAGAGATGGGTTAATTGGGCTTGATGGTCTTGGAGGTCTTTTCCAAACTTAATTCTGTGACCTTCCCGAATAGAACTCAGGGACTGCAGCAAGAAGGGGGAATGCTTGGCATGATAAACCCTCAATGTCTAAGGCAAGTGAAAATTCACCGCAAGAGATGCCAGCTTGCAATAACTCCAGATTACAGCTGAGGACAGGTACCCTTCAGGAGGAAGGCAATTTCTGTCTCAGGAAAAAGATAATTTTGACAACTGAACATTCTGCTTTCATGAAAGAGAGGGAAAAAAAGTTTTGCACCCTGGGGATAGTGCAAAACTTGGCAAAAATTCAACTCCCCCAAAACAGGAGGGAATACAAAATATGTCCACAAGCAGTGATCTGCATGATCACCTTGTTAGGTGGTGCTCATCCTGCAAATGGTTAAAGAAAAACTTTATTCGCTAAGTTCAGCCAAACTAAAAAAAACAAGAATTTGCTGAAGTCCAGAAGGAAAACATGAGTCATGAAGATTCTGGTGGGAAAAAGATGCATCATGTTTCTTCTCTGTCAGCAATCCAGCTATAGCTGGTTTTCTTTCATCTCAAGAATTTGGAGAGCAGGTGCTTCCAGCACCAAGTCTGGTGAAAGAAGGTGATGTAGTGCCCTCCTGTCACAGGGAGGCAGCAGGAATGGGAGACAGCTACTCATGGAAAATTAAATAGAGCACAGAAAAGTGTCCACTTTGCATGTTAGAGCTCTCTGCTTTCAGAGCGTGATCTAAGAAGATGCATTTCTGATATAAAGAAGCATCATTTATCCTTCAGTAATTGGGGGGGGAAATGACATTTTGAAAGACTCCAGCTTCTCCTACTTTCATGTTTCCCTTTTCAGCACAACCATCTTCCTTCCTGAAAATACACCCCACAAGGAACAGCTATTTCTCCCAAGACTGTGGATTTGCCAAATGGATAATACATTTAAATAGCTACACACTGACAGGAAACAGGCTGGTTGTGTCACCACAAGATTTCACACCTGAACTCTGAGGATGCAGAACAGGAATTAATTTTCTACATGCTTGAGAGGTGTTTGTTTTTATGGCTAACAACTGAATGGTTATGGAATGGTTAAATAAATACACACACTGGCTTGTCTTGCCTCTTACATCTTTCCACAGGGAGCACAGCAAGCTGGGCCCAGTCTAAATGGGGGAAAAATGAACATTTTAAACTGAAAAGTGAAAGTTACAGTTCTTTTTGCACATAATATTTTTGTACTCAAGGCAAACACTTCCCACGTGAAGTTTTCTAGTGAAGTAATGTGAGAAACATCAGTTCACAGGGGTGATGAAACTATTCAAGGGTAAGTTCAAATAAAATAGTTTACATTTTCCTCATCTCCTTGCATTATCCCTCTGTCTGCATCCCTGAGGACCCCACAGCAGCCCACAAACCAATGCCCTGATCCAAGTTATATTCCACACACTTCCTACATCATGTGACAATGGCATACCCTGGAGTACAATAGATTATAGTGCCAGCTTCTGGAAAAACACACATCCTTTGCTGCATCTGGAACAGCATCACCTCAGAACAATGTGCCAGCATTGCAGCTGACACTGAGGAGATGAAAGCTCTGTTTTCAGAGCCTACTGACTGCCTTGGGTTTTTCCTACTTTATTCCTTTTTCAGCAGGGAAATAAATACCTGCCATGTAACCACTTACACCAGACATGGTTTGAGATAAGAATAGTCAGGTAACAGACAACCCACGTAGCTGTTGCTCCCCTGCAGTCACTCACAATCATTCAGGAATCTCTACTCTTGCCTCAGCACCCAGGATCCTTTTCAGCACACTTTAAAGCCAAATGAGCTTATTTCTGGCTGCTGAGCTTGGCCCCTGTGCACACACAGGTCCTCCATCTGCTTCTCTGTCTGCCACCCCCCCGAAGTTTTTCCTTGGACACAACAGCAGCACTTCACTGTGACTGTACAACAAGGTCCAAAAAGGACCTGGGAAGAGATTTCTCTCCATATGCTGCCTTGTGTCCTTCTCTCACACAGAATTACCTTCTTGGCAGCACACTGAAATCCTGTCTGCTTGTCCTCTATCTTGTACACTTCCCCAAAAGAGCCAATGCCCAAGGAACCATGGCACTTGGTCCAGTGAACCTCTTCTCGGTACTCATAATCCACCGGCTTCAGCTTCTGGAAGTCCAAACAGAAAACAAGATGAAGCAAGGAAAGAGACACTTAATGTTGAGCTGCATGGAGATCAACATTCTCAGAAGCAGCACAAGGACAGATACCACAGCACCTCTCTAGAAATCTCAGTACAAGATTACTTCTGTCACAGGCTTGGGATGAAACCATACAGGATCAACCTACTTGATCTCTGTGGGCTCTGCTGGATCTAACTGAGTGCACCCCACTGTTGTAAAGAAAGGCCACCAGGATCTGGATGGCTTTGGAGCTCTGTGTTCCTCCCTTCTCATGCAGGACATAACTGCAAAGCTGAATCCTACAACTTACCCAGATTCCCATGACTGAATGCAGACACAGTGTGAAAGCTTTTCTGCAGTCAGTAGATGGAGACTGTGCCTTAGGTGTCAGTGGGAACACGTTCAGGCAGGTAAGGGACACCTTGAACTCCACAGACCATACTGGCAGGGTCACACTGACCCCAGGGGAGTCCTCCACGAGGACTTTAAGGTGTTGAGAGAGAACTGAATTCAAAAGAAGTGAATCATGTCCCTAGGATTCAAATGCGTTTCTGTGCCCAGGCCCTGTGGGACGCTGCAAGGGACACTGCAGGAGCTGCTGGTCCCAGCAGAGGCACAGATTGGCCTCCTGCACCTCCCCTTCTACCCAGCCCTGGTTTCTGTCACACTCCAGCTCATCCAGAGCCAATAAATATTGCAGCCTGGCTGAACGGACTGGGCTCTTCCCCAGCAAACAGAGGACATGGCTGAAGACTGACTAAGCACAGGACCACTGCTCAGAGACAGGCTGCATGTCTGGTGACTGAGCACAGCATGGAGCCAGCAGCCTGAGACAGGCAGGGCTTTAATTCCTGCAGAAAACAACTTTGCATCGTTATCTGGCAGCTTCAACCAGATCTAGAACCACTGAGAAATAAGTTTTAGAAGCAAGCACATGGATGCACATTATCCCTCCCCCAAAGCCCAGGAGAAACTCTGCCTCCCACACCCCAGAGTGTGGCTCAGATCACCTCATTCAGCAGCACGCCTTCATTTTCACTCGCTTCATGGAATTGTTCCTTCAGCTCCAGCCCACCTCCTCTCCACGTCTTGGCCAGGCTGGCTAAATTTTGTGGTTCACCAAAACTCACACTCCCCTTCAAGGCATCTACCAAATATTCTTCCACAGAAAGCTTGTCTGAACTGGTTTTCACGGACTGGTTGATGCATTTGGTGAAATTATATTCTAAGTCTAGGCCAGATAAGTGACTGTCTCGATAGTTGAGGTCACCATGGAAGTATGTGTCCAGAGCATTCTTCTTCATGGCATGGAGAGGATTGTCCACATGTGGGAAATGGGGGGGAAGGATGTTGTAGGGAAAAGGATGGAGAGTCTCAGGCTGGGGAACAGTGTCCCTCTGTCTCCAAACATGATTAAGGCACTGAATAGGGCTGATCAGCTTGTGCAGTTCAGTTTTGTACTGGCTCCTTGGGGAATGGAGTTTGCCCATGGACAAGGGGGCATGGGCAGGCTTCTCAAAAGACAGTGGATCATAGCCCAAGTCCTTGTTAAATTCAGGAACCCAAAAACTGTTTCTGTAAAGAGTACTTTGGTGGGATTCATCCTCCTAGAAAACAAAACCAAACAGCTGAGCAGGAACCTCAGTATAGACACCAAAATTCACCCAAGAGCTGTTAGGAGTTTGCAGGGACAGTACAAAAGGAAGGTTGAAGATTCTCACCTGAACAGGAATTGGGGTGCAGCTCTCCTGTTCTGGAGTTCTTGGACTTCTCCTGCCAGCAGCCACAGGTTGTCCTTTCAGCTTGGATCTTTTCTTGTGCCGTTTCTTCCTGGCCCTGCCCCGGTGCCTCCCTCTCCAGGTGGGTGCCATCCTGCCCTCCGTGGCGTGGGCCACATTGTTGGGGATGTGATCGAGACTGTCCGAGCGGCTGCTGGAAAGCAGAACACAGCAGGGCTCTGAGATGGGACAGCGCAAGCACAGCTCACGTGGCACCTCCAACCCACAGAAAGAAAAGTAGCAACTCTGCTAACTCAACAGAGGACTAAAACACAACTTCTTGCCTTCTAATAGGGGTAAGTTCAAGGTCCAGGCCCAGCAGCACCTCTGGCATTGTATAAAAGAAATGGTGGGGTGTGGGGGAAGCAAAACATTAAAGTGACCTGGGGTTTACAAATTCTGGAAGAACAAGACTGGAATGTACAGTCACAGAATGCTTTGGGTTGGAAGGGATCTTAAAGCCCATCCAGTGCCGCCCCTGCCATGGGCAGGGACACCTCCCACTGTCCCAGGTGGCTCCAAACCCCGTCCAACCTGGCCTTGGGCACTGCCAGGGATCCAGGGGCAGCCCCAGCTGCTCTGGGCACCCTGTGCCAGGGCCTCCCCACCCTCACAAGGAACAATTCCTGGCCAATATCCCACCTAACCCTGCTCTCTGGCACAGGGCAGCCATTCCTCCTTGTCCTGTCACTCCAGCTCCTTTGTCCAAGTCCCCCTCCAGCTTTCTTTTATGTCTCTTTTTTGAACATAGCAAAGAAGAGGGGAAAGCACTGTATGTCTCCAGGCTGCTCTGAGACAGATTGTGGTTGATTTCTAGTGAACACAGAGATGATGGATAAATGCAGTCTATATTATTAAAATTAATAAATGTTTTCATAATATCAATGCCTGCTCTAATTTGAAGGAAAAGAGCTTTGCACAGAGAAGAGGGATGACTAAGAGCACTCAAATAAAACAGCTTCAAAAAGCCAAAATGTGCTGGCTTGTAAAGCCAAATACTACAACATGATTTCTAAGAATGTGTACAGATATATACAAAACTCCAGCTGGGGTCCGCACAAAGAGATGAACTCTCAAGAGGGATATTTGCCTGCAGTTATTCAGGGTCAGAAAGAGATGGTCTCCTTTCAACTCAAACCATTCTGTGATTCTATGATTCAACACCAATCATAGCAGTTAGATTTTTTAAATTAAGCTCTAAGAGAAAACAAGATTTTTGATCTCCAAATGAAGCAACTGTTCCATCGACTTGGAACAGTTCTGATACATTTCTCTGCCTTTCCTGATCAGTGATGCAGGGCACAGCCACTCTCTCCATCTTTTCCTGATATTTTAGTGCTAAAAGATGCCATAAGTAGAGTTCTGGCTGATTGCATCAGCACACTGCCTTGAGCCTGAATATACAGCTGGTGTGCATCCCATAAAACCCCAGATCCCACAAAAAACCCCTCAGAAATGGGTCACTTTGCACTTCTTCAGATGGTCCACGGGACCACATTGTAAAGCCACTGGGCAGTGTGAAACCACACATCCCACAAGGTGTCTGAAGCCACCAGGAACAGGCAGCACCTAATTCTGTACCCCAGCCACCCATTTCAGGGTGCTGGGGCTGCCTGACAGGGCTCCAGTGTGTAAGAAAGCTCCAGTATGTGCCCCAACAGGAAGATATTCTTCATGAAGAACAAGCAGCTCACTGCCAAGTGACCCCAGAAAAGCAATTCCCAGGCCTCCACTTGACCATCACAAGTGTCACTGTCCCTTTTACCACTTCCAGCTTTTCTCTGTTCACAACTTCTGTTGTTGATGCTGTCATTAAGCAAAGGTTCTCTCAGCCCCCTTTATCCTTCCAAGAAATTAAGCTGTTCCCTTTTCTGAGGACTCCTTCTAGCAGCAGCCCAGGTTTCACACAGCTTTTCAGCAGATGGTGTAACAGTTTCAAAAGCATCAACACAGTTCAGTTAAAAAAGACTGAAAATTTCTCCTTGGATCCTTCTACTTCAAGCCTATGAACCTTAAAAAAAAAACCAGTAGTTTCAAAACAAATTTGACCATCCAGAAACAGCCAGAAGGCTACAAGGGCAGTAAATCTGCAGGCATTGCCAATAAGGCAAGGTGTTTCAAGTGGTTTGTGCCTAAACTTGTATTTTTTCCTGATAGGAAGATGTTTTGGGAAAGACGCATTCTTACCAGGCCTCAGACTGAAGAGCTAATTCCAACAGGAGAGCTTTTGGAAAAATATTTTAAGCGCAGAGAGTCAGGGTGATTTGGAACAAGGACAAGTCAGAAAACAGCAGTGAAGAGGGGTGTTTGTATGAAGAGGTCTCTCACCTGTAACGTTTACTGTGGGCAATAAAGGATCTCTCTGATAAAGTGGGGCTGAACTCCTGACTGTTTTCACCTGTGTGAAAAAAAAACCCAGGATCATCACTTGTCTTAAACCAGGCAAAGTCTCTCCTAGTAACAACTGGACTTAAACAGCTTTACCACTGTGCTAAATGAGTGCTCCAGACAATCACTGCACAGTCATGTCACACCACCCACACTACATTCTTCCTCCCCCACAATTAGGAGGCTTCCCAGTTATCTCCTGATCCCCCAGCTCTTTCCCAGATGACAGCTTTACTTTGGTTTCCTCCTCTTGACCCCCTCTTTCAAACACCTTCCAGAACTCAGCTAAGAACAGGTGACCCACAGGACACAGAGCTGGTTGAGGTGCACGGGCCTCATGCCGGTCTGTTATTTATGCTTTATTCAGTGGATGCTGCCACATTATTAGGAGATATCATGAGCTTCCTAAATAGAGTCTGGGATGTGTCATCAGCTCCACCCCACTTGGGATTACAAATAGATGTGGCCTCAGCTCTCCAGGAGCGCCGAGGGAGTGAAATCTCATCCCTCTTTACACATTCCTTTTTCTCAATGAAGCGCAGCCCGCCCTGCTACTCACATTCTGCTTGGGCAATAATAGAAATTGATGCACAGCCTCCTTCTGTTTCTTCTTTTGCTGTTCCTCTGGTGATTACATCATTCAGGATTTTCCACTGACTGTGAAAGATGACCTTCTTTGAATCTTCTACTTTGCAAACACCGCTCTGCTTTTCACTCACTGTCTCCTTCAGCCCCTCGGCAGCCGTGAGCTC
This sequence comes from Ploceus nigricollis, assembly GCA_013399945.1. NCBI lineage: Eukaryota > Metazoa > Chordata > Aves > Passeriformes > Ploceidae > Ploceus > Ploceus nigricollis. The sequence goes on from VXBC01007197.1 coordinate 48,919, forward strand.
CTTTTTGTGCTTGACGGCTGGATCAGGAGCTCCTTGGCATGCAATTCCCATCACGGCCATTTCCTAGCTTCAGGGAGACACTGAGCAAGAACAGAAAAACAAAACACTTGTCAAAATCCTTCACAGACAGAAGCAGCTTCAAGTTCATGAGAAACAAGAGGCTCCTGAAGGTATCAGATTAATAAATAATTCAAATCAAGGTCCTGACCATGTTCTGAGCTGGAGAAGAACCCTGGAGTACCAGTCCTTCATTTCTGACTTGGACCACTGAAGATCTGAACATTCAACATTCTCATGACTGAAAATATGCAACCACACAGGCTTTGGAGAAATTTAATTCTTGGTATATTCCCTTAACTTAAATATAAACAGTGAAACCAAGGAGAAGAAGGAACTCCCATATCACTAAACAGGAAGAATATTCATCCCCCGAAAAAGGGAAGACATGAAAGTTCTCCTAGAGTGCACCTGGGAGGAATGACACTGTGCTCTCACACCACATGAATGGCCATAAACCCAGCTAATTCCTTTTTTCCCCTGTGCTCAGTCATCCTCAAAGCCATTCCTCATTCTCACTCAATGAAGCCAGGCTCGACAGCCAACCTGCCCATCCACGGATCCTCCCTCACTCCCCTCCTTCCTCTACATCACCAACAACTCCTGCAATCCTTGCTCAAGCCCATCAGAAGTGGAGCTCTTACAGAGTGCAGGATCCATGGAAGCTGGTGTGGGATAGATCACAGTGATGGTGCTGGAACAGACCCCTTTGCCTGAGGAGGGGATCAGCACAGACTGTGAGCTGACCAGGAACACAAATGGAGCTCCAAATAAGTCCCAGCACAGGCCAAACCTTGGCCAATTGGCAGCACAGGGGAAGGTGGAAGAGAGCTGGGGATGGAAAGGGAGAAGCATAAACCAGCATGGAAGCAAAGCACTGAGAGACAGGATGGGGATACCCAGGGGTGAAAATCTGCAATGTGGAAAGTGAGGAGTTCCCTACAGCATGAGCCCCTGGGGAATATAGCTTTGATGTAGCCCCTGATCCCCTCACCTTGGATTCTGGAGAAGTTAAACCAGTTGTTTCCTTACAAGCCAGAATGTGCTCTGTTGCCCCTTAAGTGCAGAGACCCCTTCCTTGTGCCAGTCCTCCCACAGCACAAGTGTAAAACCTTAAAATGAACATTTCCACCCTTAAACAACCCATGGAAGTTCAGAAACCTTGGGCAATGTAAACAGGTGTTAAGTAGCACAAACCCAGGATAGAATAAGGAGGGACATTTTAACAGAGGCCAGGCAAACAGATATCAGCACCATTACAGGAGCACACCTTGAGGCTCATCAGCTTCAATCTGCACAAATCTTTCTTCTTTTTATTTTTTTCCTTTTCCTTTCCTTTTCCTTTTTTCTTTCATTTTTTTCCCCCACCTTGAGCAGCTGCCTGGGGCAACAGGACATCTACTCCAACAGGCTCCTGGCAACAGAGATGAATCAGGAAAATGACAAAATGAGTGGGTGCTCCATGCCTGAAGGACCACTAAGGAAAAGGGGAGGCATTTGGGAGCCAAGTGCATGAACCTTGGTGCTGTGAGTCACCTAACAACCTGGCAGGTATACAAGGAAAGTCAACAATGACCACATTCAGAGGCCAAACAGAGAACAGCTGCTGTGCAAAAGAAGTGCTGATGACAGTATCCCACTCATTACGGCCGTCCCGCTCCCTCTCCTCTACAGAAATTATGTCAATTCTCAGTGCTGTAAAATAATCCCTTGGAGCAGCAGGAGCAGAGCCTGCCAGATGACTAACCCAGCCACCAGTGACCAAACTGACAAGTTCAGGGTTATTTTTATCCTCACTCTCTCCTGACTTGCATTAACTCTGTCTCTCCTTGCCCTCTCCTCACCTTCAAGGTCCTTCAGGGCAAACCAATCCCCATCACCAAAAAATATATAATTCTACAAGTCCCTCCTTGGCTGTGTCAAAGGAGAAAAGAGAGAGGGGAGAAACAAAACTGCAACTCCTTGTGGCCCTCTAAAACGGCAAAGAATAACAAGGAAACATAACTGAGATTAAAATCAACAAAGCTCTGCCTCACTTGCAGACTCAAAGAGACCGAGGCAGCAATTGCGAGCAACGGCCTCGACCCGGGCAGAGCTCAGACAGTTTAATGTGTGACTCAGGTCTGTGGGGCTGTGCAGGACCAGAACCTGCACGCCCAGCCTGGTTTAACTGTTGCTGTACAATTTTCAGTCCTTGGAAAAGTCAAATGCCCCATATTTTTATGGTGTGTACAGCAAAGCAGGGTGGGTAGAAGCTGTGATTAAAAATAAGCAATCAGAACTTTTAAATAGTTTTTGAAGTGCAGCTTCTGCCTGGAGAAAAGGAGGTTATGGGGAGACTTTTATTGCCCTCTACAGCTCCCTGACAGGAGGTTGAAGCCAACTGAGGATTGGGCTCTGCTCCCAGAAAACAAGAGACAGGACACAAGGAAATGGCCTCGAGTTGGGTCAGGGGAGGTTCAAGTTGGATATTGGGAAATTTTTTTCACTGAAAGGCTGGTCAGGCATTGGAATGGGCTGCCAGGGCATTGGTGGAGTCCCCATGTCTGGAGGTGTTCAAAAACCAAGCAGACATGGCACTTCATGATATGGCTCAGTGGGCACGGTGGGATTTGGTTGAAGGCTGGACTGAATGACCTTGGAGGTCTTTTCCATCCTCAGTGATTCTGTGATTCAGAACTGAACAGGCCTGACTCATCTCTGTGCACATGGAAGGGGGCTAAGAGAGGTGCAAAGAGCTCCTGAGTCCCATGAATGCAGACACAGGCACTCAGTCTCTGCCCAGACCCACCCCACAGCCCTTCTCAGGGAGCTCCAGATAAAAGGGAGCCTGGGCAGCAGCAAATGGGTACCTGAGGATGCACAGGAAGCCCACTAAGAGCAGGATTTACCCACGTGAGACACTCTGGAGCTGCAGTTCCCCTGCCTGTTTATGAGCTCCAGGATGAGCACAGCTTCCTGTACAGACACAGATAAACAGCACAAGGAGCTTTGTGTTCCTGAGCTGGAGGGTAGCTGTGTCCTACCCACAACTGCTTCTCCTCTCCCTCAGCCAGCTCACTTAGATACAGCTGTAATTCTTGATTTCCATATCCTGGACTTTCTTCCTTCTGTGGACATGTGATGGGCTCGTTATTTTCAAGGCAGAAAGGGGAAGTCAGGTAATGATGCAGGAGATAAGAGTGGATACTGCACTCCTAACCCACAACGGGCTTTTGATACCAGCTTAAAGCGTGTTTGCTCCTTATCTTCACTAAGAGTTTACTCACCTTGGGTTAACTAATGTTAGTTCCCACTGCTGTAAAACAGAAAGTGTGTTTTTACAGAATGAAAGCCAAACAGTCTCAGTTGTGCTGTGAAGGCACCGCTCTGATGGCAGCTCCTCCCTCAGCTAACGTGTGGGAGAAACTAAAATACCGGATAAGGTCACCTGAGACTTGAAGGGAGTCAGAACTAACGAGACACTCAAACATTGTTAATGTAAGAGATAACCACGTGCTTTCTGCTCCTTTAAAACCTCCTCCCTCCTTCTCTAAACAAGTTCCTCTTCAGCTCTTCCATCTCAGCTGGAAGATGTTTGGAGCAGGGACCTCAAAAAAGCATTTCTGTGTGTCATGAAGTCGTTGTGAGAGAAACTCAGAGCTGGACAAGAGCCACGCAAACACCTTTCCAGCACTGCATCACTCCACAGCACACCACAATATGGGATCCTGCTCGGTGTGCCTGGCTCCAATCCCCATGGACAGTGGCTTTTGGGAGAATTTCAGTTAATGCTTTGTGGATCAGCCCATACATCTGGTCAAAAAGTACTTGGGAAAGAGCTTTAAAATATATGTAAGACTTCCTAAGTCAACTTCACAGAATGGAGATTTCTTCTCATCTGAGTGTACCCATTCAGCAGCAGTGTCACACTGACATTGAGTTTGAAAGGAAAGAAGATAAAACATTATGTTGTCTCAGTGAGGTTTCCCACTTCCTAATGGAGAGGAGTTCTGTGCACAGAGCACTAACTCAGGTTGCCTTTGCAGCTGCTCCTGGTTTGATCAAACACAAGGAGCATTTTTAGCCATGTTGTTTTGCTGACCACCACAACAAAGCAGCAGCTGGGAAGAGCCAGAATTTCTCCATCACTAGAGCAGGGAATGTCAACTGAGAAGAACACCACACACCTTTTGGGGACCTTCCAGTCCTAACAGCTGTCAGTGAGTATGGCAGAAAGTGCCAAGTCTGCAGCCAAAAGAACCTCCACAGGGTATTACCTGCAAAATCCTTGTGCAAATCCACCAAACCTTGTCAAGGAGCAGGTTCTTCCAAAGGGAAAAAAAAAAAAATTATACTTGTTACATGAATGGATCACATTAAAAATCTGGTTTGGGGCCAAAGGCATGTATGTATACATATATACTTTAGATATATGTATATTTTAGACACATACTTTAGATATATTAAAATACATATATATATATATGTAACAAATATGTATATATGTATATGTGTTTTAATATAAGGA
>VXBC01007197.1:54461-69859 GCA_013399945.1 Ploceus nigricollis
AAAAAGAAGACTTCCCTTGTGTATCTAAGAGCTCCAAAGTGAAAATAAATAGAATGCCTGACTGATTAAAATCCTGGTGAGTCAGAGCAGCAGTTGCTATTCCAGGGAACTCTCAGCCTTCATCTCCCCTTCGATAACCAGTGTGACCCACCCGGCCATTCCAGGGGCTCCTGCACAGTCCCCTCGGGTCCCTCTCGTGTGGATCCACAGATTCACCTGAGAAGCACCAGGGAAAGCTAAAAACCTTCTCCCCACAGCACCACAAACTCCCTGTTTGAAGCACTGCACTATCAGCCCTATGTAGGAGCACGTCACATTACAAACGATAGGCAGTGTGTAAACATGTTCTTTAAAGTGGTTTGATAGTAAATACTCCCAAATCCTGTCTCAGCCACTGGTGTTGCTTACTGTAAACATCAGGATAATGAGCCTCAGTTGTTTTTTTTTAGTTGCCAGACATTAAGATATTGCAATAGTTTGGTTACAAAATCTGCAGGGAAATATTTGACTGGCTTTAATTACTGGCAGATTTCTAAAAGCACCCAAACACACCTTTACCCTCATTTCCTCGAGGACAGCTCGAGCACAGCACACCCCTGAACAATTCTTTTCATGTTGCTGAACAAAGATATGAACACCACCACTTGCCCAGAGTTTACAAACACTGCCACAAGCCCATTCACTCAAAGAATGGCTAGTTTTTCCCAACCCCTTTGTAAACAAGGAGAACAGAAATAATCAGAACAAACTTCAGCCTGATAAGGATTTGCTTCCCAGCTGTTCTCACACAGCTCTCAGGCCACTTAACAGCACCACGGCTTTGACAACCCACTCGTGAAGTTATTTCCTAAACTACAACAAAATGACACAATAAAGCACCTAAAGGGACAACTTCCACCAGCCACCACAGACACACCTGAAAATCAATTCTGCACAAGCAGGTGGAGCCAGGCTGTCACCAGCTGTTACTTTACACTGCTTTGCAGCTTTACATTTCAATCATATTTATAAAATCCATGTAAATCTATGGGGAAGCAGTAAGGCTGGGATGCCTTACTGGCAAAACCAACCCAAAAGTTCAGTTAGATTTAGTATAGATAGAAGCAGTTCTAACAGGATCTTAATTTATGATTGGTTCTGCCAATTCAGTTGTGACTGTAAAGTCAAAATATGAGCTGATTGGGATGATTTCTAATTGTCCAGCCTGAGCAGACTCTCATGAGACAAACTCCCACACAAACTGTGGAACAGAACTGCCTTTAGGCAAGACATGGTCCATTTTCTTCAGGGCCCTGATGTCACTAAACTGTGATCAGCAAAGCCCACTCTCCTACAGATGCAATTCCCACGTGTCTGTCCCTCCTCCTGGTCCCTCCATGCATCCTCATCTCCCTCTCCCAGCATCTCCAGACCCCTTCTTAGCTCAGGGCTCTTTTACTCCCAGCCAGCTGCTCATCTCAGAACCTGGAAATCTTTCTGTCCTCCAGGCCTCGATCCCTCTGTCTCCACCAACACATTTGACATTTGCCAGCAAAGTTCAAAAGTCACAAAAGGAAAGCTGATTTATGGTCACTTTGCCTCCATCCTCTTGGCAATTAATAATAATAATTCAGCACCTCATCACTGCTACAACAGCTCAGCTCTACCCTCTCCCATTTAACACAGAAAAAAGACTCAGGACAGACTCATTAACTTCAAGTTCATTAACTCCAGTGGTGTTGGATCAGGTCCCACAAACCCTTTAGGTTTTCAGTTATGTTTGTTTGTTATGCTCCTTCACAGCGCTCTACAAGATTCAGTCTCTTAATACAGTTAAAATTTAATAGTTAATAGCAAGTGACTCATTCCCAAGGAATCCGGTGGCCGTGCCAATAACAGATTTCTACTGAGGTAAAATGCAATAAAGCAGCTCACTACAGACACACTCAATTCAACTATTCTTATCACTAATGTCACAGCACAGAAGCGCAAATTATTACTCATAAAAGCGTTTAGAAAGGCAGTCGAAAAAGAAATTCAGACTTTGTTTATAGGTGCTGGTTTCAGACTGCTGTGTCGTACATGTGCAGAGCACTCAACACATGTTTCTAATGTAACCAGTCAAAGCTGACAGGAAGCATCTGAGATCAACCACAGCAGCAACTTATTAATCAGCAAAGAAACATATTAACCTTTTGCCAGAAAAAAAAAAAAAANTGTGTCGAAGAGACGCTTGGAGTGAAAAGGACCGGGTGGTTCAGGTGAATTAAGCTCTGGCTCGGTTGTGTTGTGATGAGCTGAGCTCATCCCTGCCTCCTTCTCCCCTCTCCAGGGCCAGGGATCAGCGAAGTCCCTGCACCGGGAGCCCCGGGAACCGGGAGCTCAGGGGACTGAGGGGCACCAGGAGATCAGACAGCCGGGTTGCCCAGGGCACCGGGAGCTCGGGGCACCGGGAGCCGCAGACTCGAGGAGGTGCCGGGCAGCGGTGACATCCACGCTCCCAACACCCACACACAGCGCTGCGATGCGAAGGGAGCGGCTGCGGCGGGGCCCGGAGAGCCCCTCACCCGCTCGGAGCCCCTGGCTGGGCCGGGGCTCCTCACACGCTGCTCCCGCCGGCAGCCGCGGAAGCTCCGCCAGGCCCTACCGGGCAGATGCCCCCCGCGGCTCCCAGACCGAACGCCGCACTTCGGGCCCGGATCCCTTCTCCGCGGCGGTGGCCGGGCCNCAGCCCGGCGCGGCCCCTCAGGCCTCCACGGCAGCTCCCGCTCACTGACAGGCGGCACCCAGCCACGGCCCCGCCCCTGTCTCTGTACAGCCAATCATAGCCCCGTCTCGCCGCATGACCCCACCCCTCCTCCCACCGCGCCCAATCGCCGTGCGGTCATTGCCCCGGCTCCGCCCCTCGGCGCGGCCCCGGCCGGCTGGGTTTCCCAGAAGTGGGCGGGGCTTTCTGCCAAGTAGGCCCCGCCCCTCGAGTTCTCCGGACGCCGCCGCGCTGCGCATGCGCGTTCGGCCACGGGGGGCGGGGTCGGGAGCGGCCGTCGGTCCCCTCACGATCGTCCGCCATGTTGGCTGTGGCTCTCGCCGGTCCTGGGTTCCGCCGTGTCCCTCGGTTCCTTCGGACAGGGGGCGACAGGCATGTTAAGACCACCTCGGAGCCCCCTCAGACATACCTCGGTGCCTCAGTAGCGCGTTTTCCCTGTCAGCAGCCGCTCCAGAGACTCGCCCATTACATTGCTCCTGCCTCCGGAAGCTGAGACATTCTACTGATTTTTTTTTCCTTGTCTAAGACTCCGTCGCCCTTTCCTGGTGAAATGGCAAGGGAAGGGCCGCAGGAGTGTGTCCCCCCATGCCGGCGCTCCTCCCGGCGGTGGGGAGTGAGAGGTGTCTGTCTGGCTGTGGGGAGATTTTCAAGTGGTAAAAGTTTATGATAACTTGACTCTGATCTCCCGAGTAAACGGCACTTTATTATTCGGGTTATACTTTGCCCAAGTACGGTTATGTTTTGCTTTGACACTAAAGGAAGGGGTGGGTGTGGGTGACTTGGTCCTTGACTCAGTGAGGTGGGGGAGCCATGGGAAATAGATAATTTCAGAGGTAGTTTCAGAGCTTTCAAGAAAGGATTCTGATAAACTTAGAGAACCATAGAAACATGGATTGGATTTGATTGGAAGGGACCTAAAGCTTATCTGGTGCCGCCCCCTGCCATGGTAGGGACACTTTCCACTGTCCCAGGTGGCTCCAAGCCCTGTCCAGCCTGGCCTTGGGCACTGCCAGGGATCCAGGGGCAGCCACAGCTGCTCTGGGCACCCTGTGCCAGGGCCTCCCCACCCTCACAGGGAAGAATTTAATCCAGTGCTTATTCCTTCTGGATTTGGACTCGTGTGACATACAAGCAGGGAATGATTCACAGCTCTGGCAGAGTCTGTGTGTGAGAACCACAGGGATGGTGCTTGGAGCAGCCTTGGAACGGGCAAGAGCAAGATCCCACATCCCTCACCTTCAGCATATACTGCTTCTGCACAGGGGCCTCTTGCTCAAACTCCTTGCACAGTTTGGATGGAAATTTTAACTTCCAACAGCTCTTTCATAGGAGGATTCTGCTGTGTCAGTTGATGATTGAGTGTTGGTTGCACACAATGATCTTAGAGGTCCTTTCCAGCCTGAATGATTGTGTGGTTCTATGCTGTGTTGCAGAACAGTCCCCTGTTGCCCTTTTAACTCTGGGTATGAGCCCTGAGTTAAAAGAACCTGTCACAGTAGGTCACTGTCATATCTCATGTGTTGTAGTCGACAGGATTTTCTGCAGGTTACTCCAGAACTTGTGGAATTGGATAAAGTAAATAGGGGGAGTGGGGTTGCTGTCATCAGCTTAGCCCTCCAGGGAGAGAGCCAGTAGATGAAAGTGGTTTTCAGTCCTCTCTGGAGCAGGTCTGGGTTGGGTGTATGGAGAGAGTTGAGTTTTGGGTTCATGTTCTGTGTGCTCTCGTGTTTGGGCAGAATGTGTTAGAGTCACAGAGCCTGGGATCCACACAACCTCCAACATCCCCAAGTAAAGAATCATCCTTATAGAGTCAGAGACTGGTTTGGGTGGGAAGGGACCTGAAAGTTCCTCTGCCATGGCAGGGACACCTTCCATTGTCCCAGGCTGCTCCAAGCCTCGTCCAACCTGGCCTTGGACACTTCCAGGAATCCAGGGGCAGCCACAGTTTCTCTGGGCACCCTGTGCCAGGGCCTCACCTCCCTCCCAGGGGAGCATTTCTTCCTAATTCAAACTGAAAGAAACTTTGAAGTGAGGCAGGAGTTGTGATAATAGCTGGTCACAACATTTGACATAATTTGCCTTTAAAAGTCTGAGGTTATTTTTGCCAGAGTAGTTGAGGTGATTGTGGTGTTGCATTTAGGGGTATTTATGACCTTGATATTTTTATCACAGTGGAAAGAAGAGCAAACAAAGCTTTTGACAAAATATAAAAGACCTTAATACCCATGTTGTGGGTTTGAACAGGCCACACTTTCCATTGGAGTTATGTTCTGTAGTTGTTGGGGATGAGGGAGGAAAGGAGGGGGACAGGACTGAGAAAAGCACATGTGCAGCTTGTCACAAGCCCAGGTTCTACACTGAAATCCAGAACACTCTGTGGTTAAATTGTGTGAAATGAATCAGTGGTCTCAGTGTTACTGGCAGAGAAGTTTGTCGCTCTTGGAGCTGTAAAGAATGTCTTGAAGAGAGGAATGAAGTTTGACTGGTGTAACAATGACGCTGCAGTCAGTGAGCCACGATCGTGGCACAGGTTCAGCTCAGAGATGGGAAGAGCCCTTCAGCTGGGAGCAGCAGGAGCATGTCCTGGTCACCCAGAGCTCCCAACACCTCTGCAGCCCCAGCAGTGCTTGGAGCAGGGTGAGAGCACCGCCTGTCCCACCCACCGGAGCTGAAGCGGCGCTGGGCCCGGCTCTGCTCTGCCCTCCTGGCTCTGCTCTGCCCCTCCTGGCTCTGCTCTGTCCCTCCCGGCTCTGCTCTGCCCCTCCTGGCTCTGCTCTGCCCCTCCTGGCTCTGCTCTGCTCCTCCGGGCTCTGCTCTGCCCCTGCCGGCTCTGCTCTGCCCCTGCCGGCTCTGCTCTGCCCCTCCCGGCTCTGCTCTGCTCCTCCGGGCTCTGCTCTGTCCCTCCGTCCTGTTTCCAGGGGCTCCTACGGCCAGCTCGGGTTTCTGTTGTGGCAATCAAACCCACAAGTAGCTCTGAGCACCAGCACACATGGAGAGAATGCAAATACAGCTGTGCTCCTGTTTATGGAAATAGCACAGGGCATATCTGTACTTGGTTTGAAGAGTTAGCACAAATAGCTGCATTAATAATTGCTGTGAAATATGCAATATTCTCCTTTCGGGTGCCCCAGCAGTGTCAAGACCTACTTCTGTGATTGCAGTTACAGTTCAGAGAGCGCCCACAGCCTCACAGACACCTTTTGTTCCTGTTCATTGATTATGGTGATCCACTCTGGGACCACTGGTCAGGAAGAGCTCTTAGCTGGGAGCTCCTGATCTGTTACTCCACGTTTGGTGCTCATTGCATGTGTGTGAGCCAAGAGCAGCAAGTTACAATACAAGGACTCGAGCTAGGCAGGGCTTTGGCAGCTTCAGTCTGGATCCAGAGATGGAGACAGCTCATTCCACCTTGGCTCATCTCCAGCATCATCCCACCAATCCCAGTGGTATGTCACCATTTTAACAAAGGAGAATTCTGACCACTTTGCCCCCTTGCCACTCCAGCCCATGCTGTTTTGTCCTAATCCCTCTCCTAGAAGCTGAGGTCCAGCCCTCATGGGTGTTGCTGAGCTTGGAGCACAGTAGGGTGGGGGCCACCATGCCTTATGTGCTGGCATTCCCAGAGTCTCTGTTCTTGGGTCAAGGCCTTCCCTCCTTCAGGTTGTGTTGGAGTTTGGTGTCTGGCCATGGCAGCTACACTGGAGAACCTGTGTGGAGGGTGACCCTCACAGGGAACATTGGGTACCTTATCCATGAGAAGAGCTCCTCCAGCAGGTACTGTGGTGATGATGACAGAGGCAGTGCTCCATCCTCTAGTGGGGACGTGGGATTGATGTGCCAGCTGCACAGACCCTCCCTGTGAGTGGACACTGGAGCTCTCAGACCTGAGGTGGTCCCACTCAGACCCCACTGCTCTCACTGTGACATTTGGAGCCACCTTGAGCCAGAGTGACAAATGGGCTCTCGGCTGTTCCGTTCTTCAGAAGTTCATCCTGAAGCAACTGCTTGAAAACTTCACCATTCAAAAGTTTCACTTCCCAAATAGTGCTGTGCTATAAATACCCTGTGCAGTGGGATATGACATTTACTCCCACACAAGACACAGCAGGCTTTGTAACTTGCAAACTCCTTAACCCTTGAGTGAACACAAGGTAAGGAGCTTGTGGGACAGACTCGTGCTGCAGCCTGTGAGCTGCTGTGGGCTGCTGGAAAGGAAACAGGAGGGGCATTGCATACAGAGTTACTGCAGTTAGACTGGAAAAACTCACTTATTCCAGCTCTTTGGACACCACAGAGTGAAAATGTTGCTTTAGGGATATTAGTGCTTTATTCCACTCTTATCAACTGATCTCGGAGCACTTTCCTGTCCAAACCAAAGAAGTACTTAAGTTAGTTTGCTTTAATTTCCGATTCTGCAACTGATTTATGATCCTTGACAAATTTCATAGTTCCTTGGTTTCATTTCCATATAAAACAAATGGTAACTGCTTTTTTTCTTGTTCTTTACATGTTGTGTATATATATCACAGAGTCATGGAATAGTCTGGGATGGAAACCCAAAATGAGATGGAAAGCCCATCCACTCCCACCCCTTGCCATGGACAGGGACACCTTCCACTGTCCCAGGGTGCTCCAGGCCCTGTCCAGCCTTGCCTCGGACACTTCCAGGGATCCAGGGGCAGCCACAGCTGCTCTGAGCATCCTGTGCCAGGCCCTTCCCACAGGGAACAACTTCTTCTTTACCATAGAATCAGAGAATGGTTTGGCTTGGAAGGGACCTTAAAGGTCATATATATATGCAATAGATAGATAGATAGATAGATAGATAGATAGATAGATAGATAGATAGAATAAAGACATATACTAGAAATTCAACCATTAGGCTCTGTCTCTGTCAGGTGCACTGACTGAAGTGCTGGGGTGCTGATGTTTCATAAATATACTATAAAAGTATATAAATATCGTCTCTCTGTGTATATGTATGTTTCAATGGGCGTAGGTTTGTAATGTTTGTATCTTTCCTATTGAGAAAGAGCTGAAGTCACCTAGATGGGTAGATTTTAAAATTAATGGGTCATCTTATCTCATCCCCTTGCATAACCTCACCTCAAGCAAGGTGTGTGTCAGGGCAAGTCAAGAGCACGATTATCAGAGCAGCCCAGTGCTGCTGCTGCTCCTCTGCAGGTAATGCAGCCCAAGGTTTTAAAAGTGTGATGTTAGCCTGTGAGTGTTTGTCTGCTGCTTAAAAGACTTTGCAGAGAGGGTTAATGTGAAGCTGTGTCCAGGAGGTTTAGGTTGAGATCATGAGAAACCTCTTCCCCCCAGAGGGTGCTGGGCACTGCCCAGGCTCCCCAGAAAATGGGCACAGCCACAAGGCTACCAGAGCTCCAGGAGTGTTTGGACAACGCTCCCAGGGATGCAAAGGGTGGAATTCCTGGAGTGTCTGTGCAGGGCCAGGGGTTGGACTGGATGATCCTTGGGGGTCCCTTCCAACTTGGGATATTCCATGATTCTATGAGAGAATGTCTTGGGATATTCATGGCTCTATAAGAGAAATGAATCCTAGCATTGGAAATGGGCTGGTTTCATCTCCCTGGGGTGGGGGATATGAAAACAAACAAATTCAGGCCTTTGTAGAATGGGTTTGATTCCAATTCTAATCTCAGTTCCATGACATAGATGTGATACCTCCCAAAGTGCTTGTGCCAGTGAAAATGCTTCAATGGCTTCGCAAAGTTTTTCATCAGCTCTTCTAAATGCCAAGCAGTTCAAATTAATCAGAGATTGGCCCTGCAGGGAATACGCTGCTGCACAGCTTCCTCTTCTCTTTGCCAAAACACGATCCAGCCACTTGTGTTTCTAAGCAAGTTCTGCTTTCGGCTCTCGGTGCGGGGCTATCGCCAGGAAACACACGGCAGGCAGGGCTCTCCTGCTGCGTGTCCTGTCGTGGGGGGAGCAGCAGGCACAGGGAGCGGGGCCAGAGCTCCTCGTGGCTGCTCATTTATGGGCAGGAGGACCAAGTAAACATCGATTTTCCCCCTGCTGCGAGCTCAGCTGGGGATTTCAGTGCTCCTCTGACCGACTTACGTGGAGCTGAGTCGTGATCAGATTCTGCTGCAGAGGTACTGGCCCTGCCTTTATCAAAGAGGAAATGAGCACTGGGAAGACAAAGTTGAGATTATTAAAAGTAGCTTCTGATATTGGGTCATGGGTGCTCAGTTTAAGGAAATTTGAGCGTTCTTTTTTTTGTAGATTACAGGATTTCTCTGGTTGTGATGATTCCTTAATGGCTTTCCAAACTCAGCTCCCTAAAAATCACTTTTCTGGGAGTCACAGGTTGCACCAGAAACAGATGTCACTCACCTCAGATACTTAGGAGTGTATTAGAGAATAAGCCCCAAATCTTTGTCAGAATATTACAGTAGGCATGTGGTGATTTTCTTTTTAAGCCCCAGTTCTGATAATGAAGCAGTAAATGAAAAATTCAAATACTGCTTTTTGAAAAGGAATTGTTAATATATAGTTTGTAGAGATCAGGTTCATTAATTGTGAGAAGTTGAGAAGTTGATATTTCTATTTGATTGAATACTCTTTTTTTTAACTGGTGACTCTTAATCCAAAATGAGCAATACTTTCTTCCCAGGGAGCTGGTTCTAATTAAACTCTTTGTACCCATTTGTCAAAAACATGTCCCAAGTACAACCTTTACTCATTAGCACTTTGATCTATGCATCCGTTCTTTTGGGAGGGAAAAGTGTGCTGGATTTTGTGACCAGCATCTCAAGGGACTTTGTCTTTGCTGATGTGTAGAGATCAGGGATGGGAAGTCAGTGGAGATGCCTGTGCACAGTATTTATGGAGTTTTCATACTCCGTGGAGTATTTCAGCAGCAGGAGGGGCCGGTGCTGACATTCCCTGCAGGTTTTGCTCTGTGTACAAAGAGGACTTCGTCCCTAGATAGCTGCTCTGGTCACATCCCACTGTGGTTTCACTATGAGCAGATAAAAGTTTGCTGTTAATGTCACACGCAGCTGAGCTCATAAGTGCCTGGCAGGGTCCAAAAGCCACCCTGGCTTGCTGGGATTCCAAGCTGAGGTGTGCCGGTCATTCCAAAATAACCCACGGCTTGTTGCAAGCAAGACACCTGGAAAAAGGAATTTGGCTTTGTGTTTCAGCTGAGTGAGCTGGTGACTGAGCTTCCACTGCAGGGTTATGGCAGCACTTCACAAAATCACAGAATCATTCATGTCAGGAAAGACCTTTAGGATCATCAAGTCCAACCATCAACCCTGCACCACTGCCATGGTCACCACTAAACCATGGCATGAAGTGCCACAGCCACTCGTTTTTCGAACACTCCAGGGATGGTGACTCCACCACTGTACTGGGCAGGCTGTGCCAAGGCTAGAAAACCCTTTCTGGGAATAGCTTTTCCCTAATATCCAACCTAAACCTCCTCTGGCACAACCTGAGGCCATTCCTCTTGTCCCATCACTTGTTACCTGGGAAAAGAGACTGATCCTTACCTGGCTGCAGCCTCCCAGCTTGGCAGGGCTCTCGTGTTGGACAGCACTGGATTTATTCCCTGCATCTGGTTTGTTCCTTCCACAGCAGAACACAGCACTCACTGGGCAGGCTGGGTACAGGCAGGTTTGATGGCAAGAATTAATCCAGTTAGCAATTTTTAAAGGCCACAGGATGAGGACACAAATTGAGTGGCTTACTTGAGTTTCAAAGTCTCCTCTTCCCAATTGCAGTGCTCTGTAAATCATAGAACCATGGAATGGTTTGTGTTGGAAGGGGCCTTAAAAACCATCTCATTCCACCCCCCTGCCATGGGCAGAGACACCTCCCACTATCCCAGGTTGCTCCAAGCCCTATCCAACCTTCCAGAGAACTATAATATATGAATAAATGATCATTTATATGAATAATATGACCATATATATGTCCAAATATGGCCATTTATATAAATAGATATGACCAATAATGACACAATATATTAATAAATGACCTTTTTCATATTCATTTCTCTTCGTCCTCAGTCCACAGGGAGAGCAGGAAGGTGAACAACATCACATCTGTGCTCCTGCATCTTGGACAAGACTTTGTCATCATACTGGGACTGATTCTTGCTGGACAATGAAGCCAAGGGCTGGAACACCTCTCCTATGAGGACAAGCTGAGAGAGCTGTGGTTCAGCCTGAAGAGGAGAAGGCTCCAGGGAGACCTCAGAGCCCCTTCCAGTGCCTAAAGGGGCTCCAGGAGAGTTAGAGAGGGACTTAGGACAAGGCATGGAGGGACAGAACAAGGGGATATGGCTTCCCACTGCCAGAGGGCAGGGGTGGATGGGATATTGGGAAGGAATTCGTCTCTGTGAGGGTGCTGAGGCCCTGGCCAAGGTTGCCCAGAGAAGCTGTGGCTGCTCTTGGATCCCTGGAAGTGTCCAAGGCCAGGTTGGGTGGGGCTTGGAGCCACCTGGGATAGTGAGAGGTGTCCCTGCCATGGCAGGTCATGGGACTGGATGGTGTTTTAGATCCCTTCCCACCCAAACCATTCTGGGATTCTGTGGTTTACAGGATCCCAGAAATAGGTGTGCAGGGCTGGTGTTACCTGGAGCAAAGCCCCAGCACAGGGGCTGAGGGAGGCGGCTTTGGGCAGTGTGAGGTGACCTGGATGGCAGACCCGGGGCTTTAGGCACCGTGACCAGAGCCTACCGTCCCTCTCACTGCTGGTCCCTTCCTGGTCAGGCTGAGCTCAGCCCTCATCCCCTGCTCACACTGTGGTGAAGCAGCAGGGCTGGCTCCGGGACAAGGCGTTGGGAACCCCTCTGCTTCCAGCACTGCAGATGCGGGCTTCGGAACAAATCTCAGACTGACAAACAGCGTGGGACGGGGCCCACACAGCTCCAGGCATTTCAGCTCTGCAGTCGCGGTCGAG
This sequence comes from Ploceus nigricollis, assembly GCA_013399945.1. Lineage (NCBI taxonomy): Eukaryota > Metazoa > Chordata > Aves > Passeriformes > Ploceidae > Ploceus > Ploceus nigricollis. Next base: position 66,148 of record VXBC01007197.1, read on the forward strand.
TGTCAGAATGTGGGATCTTGTTGCGAAACATCCTGAGTTCCGTGTCTGCCAGGTGTGCGGGATCCCCTGCCTGTGCACAGCCTCTCACCGTGTCGGGAAAAGCTGCTTCCTGGAATCCCTGCTCAACCTCCTGCGAGGCTGGGATGCTCCGAGCATCATAGGGCGGGCAGCAGGACACGCTCCCTGCGCCGGGCACGGACCCAGCGGAGTGGAACAAGAGCAGAGGAAACCCTGAGAGCGCCGGCACAGGGAGCCCTGCGGGGGCTCAGCTGTCGGCGGCTGTTGAGCAGTTTTCCTTTCTGGAATGTCTCCTTTCATCCCAGCCTCTGGCCTCCGCCTGAACCGTCTGAAATCCCGAGCAGCTGATCAGGTCTTTGCTCTTACAGGCATTCAGATGGTCCCAGCTGAACCCCAGCAGCTGCTGCCTGTGTGAGGCACTTCGCCGGTTCTGCCCGGTGCTCATCCCCTGCCTTGCGAGGAGGTCGGCACAGCTCCATGTTCCCATGTCCCCACCTCCTCCGAGCCGCTCCCGGAGCTACAGAGGGACGTGGAACTGCCATGCTCGGTATCTTCCGAGCAGATTTTTTTACCTGGCTGCTACATCCCGTTCCCAGGTTCCTGCCACACTCCAGGCTGTCATCCTGCCTGAACACCTCTGCCACCACCTGGGACCTCACTGGCACTGTTTACAGTGCTAATGCCAGTCACTAATTTTCTCTGGTTGGAAATATGAGATAACGTTGGAAATACTCACAAATTTTCTCCTGTTTCTCATCTATGGTGGGAAGGGCTAATGAGAAACAGAAAAACAGAAAAGCAAAGACTTTTCCCTTCCTCCCAACTACAGTCCTGCTAGAGACATTCCAGCTCCAGAGATTTAGTCAGTGTTGACTCTGGGTATCCTGTCCCTCTCTTGATGTCCCCAGCCTCCCACACAGCTCCTTAGTCCAATGACACCTCCCTTGGTGCTCTCTCCCTCAACTCTGTTGATCTCCTGCTGTTAAAGTCATACGTCCATCCACCATCCATCCACCATCCATCCCTCCCTTTATTTCCCAGTGACCCCCCTGCCCATAGACAGAAATCCCTCACAAACCTCAGAGCTTTAACTCCCTCATTGTGATTCATTTTTAACTTCCCAGGAGAAGGATGATCTTGGTGGAGGGAGCCCAGCTTGGCGTGGTCCTCATTCCTGCTGTCATGTGTAAAGAGAGATGGAGAAAAATACATCCAGAGGCCCAGAGATGGGCATGGAACATGGGCAGCATGTCCAAAGTAATCCCATCTGCAGGAGCCTACAAGAAGCCATTCCTTCTCCTGGAGCCTAAAAAGGAGAACAATTTCCTTCACCAGGTTTGACAGCAGGATGTGGGGACACTGGGGAGATAGCCACAGACAGATCCATCAGGGCTGAAGGCAGGAGAACCACAATTAATATTAGGTTGCAAAACCCAACACCTGGAGTATCTTTGCTTTTCTAATACCAAAAATGTCCCTTTATCAAACATGCTGAGAACTCACAGGCAACATTATCTGGGCTGAGAAATGCAGGGCCTGTGAGGCACCTTCAGCTGCTGTGACAGTAAATCCTGGTAAGAACAATTCAGCAGAAGCCTGGTCAGCCAGAGCCCAGGATGGAGCAGGGGCATGGCACAAAGTCAGTTTTACACAGACCCCTAAAGCAGCAGTTCTCCAGCAATAGCAGCTGGCTCAGCCTTGACTTTGAAAGTTTATTAAGATAAATCAGAGACTGGAATTTCTAATGAAATTAAACTAGACTGTAAAAAATGTGTAAAAATGGAAATGGGCTAAAAATTCCATCAAGACATTTGGTATTAATCCAACACAAAAATGTTTGTGATGCTTTAAAGGGAATTATGTAATAATCTGGTCAAAATAACAAAGCCTTTAAAGCATCCTGTGGGATAGGGATTCTGCCTGGAGGTGGGATCCATAGGGAGATAAAGAGGAAATTCAGCTAAATGTCCAAGGCAACATGGAGCCACCTCCCTGTGATTGTTCCTCTGGGACTGGCTGCCTACACTGGGCTCCCACAGCCCCACAGCTGGGCTCCTGCAGCACTGGCACAGGTTGCCCAGAGAAGCTGTGTCTTGGTTTGAACAGACAGGTGTCTGCTAAGGAAGGCAGGAGCCTCCCTTGAAATGGAAAATGTAAACCCCCTCCCCCTGAATTATTATAATTTTGAAATTAAGGGGCTCTCAGGCAAAGATATGGGAATAGGAATAACTGTTCTTTATTAGGAAAATTAAAAATACAAATGCAATAGTACAAAAANTCTAACAGATGGCAATGGAATTCACACCCTCAGCCACATCTTGCAACCTAAGACAAGCTGTGGCTGCTCTTGGATCCCTGGAGGGGTCCAAGGTTGGACAGGGCTTGGAGCACCCTGGGATAGTGGAAAGTGTCCCTGCCCATGGCAGGGGTGGAACTGGATGGTGTTTAAGGTCCCTTCCCACCCAAACCATTCCGTGATTCTATTCTATGATTCTCATGCAGTTGAAGTTGTCCCTGCTCGTTTCAGGGGGTTGGATCCTTCCTGTGGTGGGTAGGCCCTGGCTGGACACTGAGTGCCCGAAAGCCACTCTGTCACTCCACTCAGCTGGACAGGAGAGAGAAATAAGAGCTAAAGGCTCGTGGCTGGAGATAAGGACAGGGAGGTGTCACTCAGCAAGGACCATCATGGGCAAAACAGACTCCCGTTGCCTCATTTCTCTTCACAGAGAAAAGCAAGGCACAACTTTTCCCAAAGATTTACTGGGAGAAGCACGAAGAAGCAGCAGAGACAAAGGGAAACAATTCTGATCTCTGCTCTCTGTTCTCCCCTGTAGAATGTGAGTTAGAGATTGTTTATCCTGAGTGACCAATCCGGGTCCAGCTGTGTCTGGACTCTGGAGAGAAGGTCACAAGTTAGACTAAGAGTCAAACAAGTAAGTTAGGTGTAAGTATGTAAAATAGCCTCTCTTCAAATACTGTTAATATATTTTAATATAAATTTAATAAAGTGTTCAGCATCTCAAAACCTTCTGATCTGTGTAAACATCCTTCATTCTCTTCCCATCGAGTCGCTGCGTTTACAATAGACTCCACTTGGGGAAATGAGATAATTTGTTACAAATCAGCTTGGAAATAAAACCAAATCATAAAGCACCTTCCACCCACCACTCCCTTCTTCTTGGGCTCAACTTCACTCCTCAGTTCTCCATCTCCTCCCCTCCAGCAGTGCAGGGGGATGGGGAGTGGGGGTTAAAGTCAGGTCATCACATGTTTTTTCTGCTGCTCCTTCCTCCTCGTCAGGGGCAAGATTCCTCACACTCTTCCCCTGCTCCAGTGTGAGTCCCTCCCACAGGAGACAATCCTACAGGAACTTCTCCAGCATGAGTCTTTCCCACAGTTCTTCACAAACTGCTCCAGTGAAGTTCCCTTTCCACAGGGTCAGTCCTTCAGGAACCGGCTGCTCCAGTGTGGGTCCCCCCAAAGGTCACACATCCTGCCAGGAAAGCTGCTCCAGTGTGGGCTCTGCTCTCCACAGGGCCTCTCTTGGGCATCCCCCTGCTCCAGCCTGGGCTCCTCCAGGAGCTGCAGGTACAGCTCTGCACCCCCATGCCCTCAATGGGCTGCAGGGGCACAGCTGCCTCACCACAGTCTTCAGCATGGGCTGCAGAAGAATCTCAGATCTGGAGCCTGGAGC
>VXBC01007197.1:70248-88386 GCA_013399945.1 Ploceus nigricollis
TCCAGTGTGGGTCCCCCCAAAGGTCACACATCCTGCCAGGAAAGCTGCTCCAGTGTGGGCTCTGCTCTCCACAGGGCCTCTCTTGGGCATCCCCCTGCTCCAGCCTGGGCTCCTCCAGGAGCTGCAGGTACAGCTCTGCACCCCCATGCCCTCAATGGGCTGCAGGGGCACAGCTGCCTCACCACAGTCTTCAGCATGGGCTGCAGAAGAATCTCAGATCTGGAGCCTGGAGCAATGCCTGCTCCTCCTCCTCTGACCTGGGGATCTGCTGAGCTCTTCCTCTCACGTGTTCCCACTCCTCTCTGGCTGCTGTTCTGCAGGTGGATATTTTTCCCTGCTTCTTATCTCTGTTTTCCCAGAGGTGCTGCCACCGTCATTACCGGGCTCAGCCTTGGCCATGAGCAGACCTCTGGCATTGGCTCTGCTGGACATGGGGGAAGCTTCCAGCAGCTTCTCACAGAAGCCACCCCTGTAGCCTCTCACTACCAAAATCTGTCCATGCAAAGCCCGTGCCATGACCTGCAAAGGTCCCTTCCAACCCAAATCCTTCTGTGATTCCATGGCACAGCCCAGACACATTTCAGCACAGTCAGTACCTGCCAGGTGGCTGTGATGTCTCAGCCTTTGGAACCTTTCAGTTCCTCCACTTGCTCTCTGGAGCTCACGTGTGACATTCTGCCATTGACATTGGTAGCACAGATGAGAGCTGGTGATGGGAGCAGTGTGTGCACCAGAGAGGTGATTCCATGACCTGTCCTGCTTCCAGGGAAAGCTCAGGGCTGGGTGTTCCTGTGAAGAATCACGGAATCACAGATTGGTTTGGCTTGGAAAGGACCATAAAGGTCACCCAGTTCCATGCCCCTAAGGGGTTAAAGCTGCAGCATTCCAGCCCGAAATTCCAGTCCAGCCCAGCTGAGCTTTACCCAGAGTACAGCTGTTGGTTTCCCACAGCACACTCAGGTGAAGTCACACCTTTCCCTCTGTTCCCAGCTTTGCAAAGTGAGGTGTTTGTGTTCACAGGCTGTGCTGCTCACCCGAGGAACCCAGCAAGAGCAACAAAACAGTAATGGGCTGGAAAAACACAGCAAAGACCCCCGTGGTGAATCTGCTGGGTCTCCAGACAAGCAAATTCACACTCTGCAGAGGACAGAGCATTGGCTCCAGGGCTAAACCAGCCCATTCCCACAGGGCTTCTGCTGTCCTAAACCCATGTCCTTCTGGTTAGACACTCCTCCCCTCCCCGGGGGGTTCTTGGTCAGAAAAATATTTCCATCTGTCATCAGGAGGTTGCCTGAATTGTTGGTAACTTAATAAATGCAGGAAAGAGTCAGCTCAGACTGTTACAAATCTGAAGTCTTCAGGTGTGGAGCCAGGCTGAGAGAGCTGGGGGTGTTCAGCCTGGAGATGGGGAGGCTCCAGGGAGACCTTAGAGCCCCTTCCACTGCTTAAAGAGCCTCCAGGAGAGCTGGAGAGGGACTTTGGACAAGGGCCTGGATTGACAGGACAAGGGAGAATGGCTTCCCACTGTCAGGGTAGATGGAATATTGGGATGAAATTAGTGGGGAGGCCCTGGCACGGGGTGCCCAGAGCAGCTGTGGCTGCCCCATCCCTGGAATTGCTCAAGGCAGGAGTGGAAGGTGTCACTGCCCATGGTGCGGAGTGGGAACAAGATGATCTTTAAGGTCCCTTCCAGCCAAACCATCCTGTGATTCTAGACTGAGCATAACTAAGAAAAGGTTAAGCAGTGACTCAATCGTGTTCTCCAGTGGAGATTCTGATGTTAGAGGACATTTATTTTAACAACAGAAACACCAGCGCCAACAGCCAGGAGGAGGAAGGAGGCAAATCCAGGCTGGCACAAAAAGCAGGAAAGGCTCATCGAACCCACATTAACTCCATCAGTGAACCAAAATTAAGTGTCTGTCTCAGCTTGACCACCTCTCACAGTAATTTCTGCATTAAAATAAAAGGTTCCTGCCACAACATGGAATTGCAGCACAGGATAAGCTCAAGGTTGTGTCCCCTCCCCGCCCGTGTCGTGTTACACTGCCACTGCTTTGACTCAGAGACGAACTCTCCGGTTTGGCTCATGTAACGGCAGACACAAAAAGAGCTCATTCATCAACGGGATCCCAAGATGCTCTTGCAACATCACGGGGAAAAGCTGCTGCTTTGCCAAGTTTAGATGGGGACCTGATTCTCTTCTCTGTACACTGGGCTCAGACATGTCTTAACAGATCAAAGAATTGTCATAGATAAGAGCAGACACTCTCGTATTGCACAGAAGCAGCTCCTACCTTGTGAGGTTAAGGAAAAGGTTCTTCTTTTTTTAATATTAATGTGCACTTTAAAAAAATCATTTCATAAAAAATAAAAAATCAATGTCTTTCTTAAGAAAAACAGGTCTGAGGAGAATCTTTCATCCCCTCCTGCTCACAGGACACTCCTTCTCCCCCCTGCCCCCTTCCAGAAACATTTGTAGACAGCTGGGTAAGGATCCTGGGCAGGGCTGTGTCACCTGGAGCCACATGCATTGTCCCATGTTCCTTCAGCAGGATGCAAAATTTCACTGCCTGTCTCACCAAAGCTGCACAGGGGATTTTCAAAAATTCAAAGATCACTTTTGCCAGTGGTACCATTTTCAGGACTGTGCCCTCAGCTCCTGGGCACTGGGAACAGCATCTCTGTTACCAGCTCTGTATTTGTCTAGTTAAGAGTGAAGGGTCCAGCAAATACCTGCAAACAGCTGCATCCATTGGGATGGATCCTCTTCCCACCTTCCTGCAGCATCAGGGAGGTGTTTGATTCATGAGCTGGTCTGGGAGCCTGACCCTTGAATCACCTGTGCTGTGACCATTCCAACCTGCACGTGGCACAAGGACTTGTCCAAGGGATACCTTGAGTGTTCCTCAAAGAACTGCAGAGGGTTCACCTTCCAGGGAAAGCATTCCAGAGAAAGGAATGGAGCTGGGGAAGGGGCTGGAGCACCAGGAGCAGCTGAAGGAGCTGGAAAGGGGCTCTGCCTGGAGAAAAGGAGGCTCAGGGGGGACCTTCTGGCTCTGCACAGCTCCTGACAGGAGGGGACAGCGGGGGGTGGGGGTTGGGCTCTGCTCCCAGGGAACAGGGACAGGACAAAAAGAAACAGTCTCAGGTTGTGCCAGGGAAGGATCAGGTTGGATGTTGGGGAAAATTTAATAATGGAAAAGTTGTCCAGCCCTGGTACAGCCTGCCCAGGGCAGGGGCAGAGTCACCATGACTGGAGTGAATTAAAAGGTGGGTGAATGTGGCATATGGGGCATGGGTTAGTGGTGGGCTTGGCAGTGCTGGGGGAGCAGTGGAACTCAATCTCAGAGGGCTTTTCCAACTGAAATGTTTCTATGGTTCTGTGATCCTTAAGGAAGATTTGGGCAGGATGGTGCTGGAAAATCTGCCAAGCTTCTGAGGTTGTGTCCACCCCAGCTCTCAACCACAGGTCAGCTGAAGCTGGCAGGGCTAATTCAGCTACTGCAGGTTCATTTGGTGGCTGGATATTGAATTTCTGGGCACTGCAGTGGCTCTGGCTCTGGGCCAGAGAGAGGTGAAGGATGGCAGGTGGCTGTTCTGGACATGCTTCCCTGTGTCACATCTCAAGCAGGTGAGGACAAATCCATCCAATACCCTGGGAGCTGTGGGCAGAGATGGATGGGGGCTGTGCCCTGGTTCATGTTCTTTGACATTAAAACGCTCATTAATGAGGCAGCTTGAATCAGACCCATTAATGGGGTAGATCAAAGATCATCTGGCAAAGCACCTTGGCACCAGCTGGCACCAGAGCAAGGACTCCCCAGCAGAACCTTCTGGAGCTGAAGCCACTCCCTGTGGCTGCTGCCCCTGAACTGCTGCTGCCCCCATGGTAGCTCCTGGTTTGGGGACAAATGCACAGGGGGGACTCAAAGGTCCCTCTGACCCCCATGGGGGGACCCCCCAGTGGCACTGCACCCACCAGCCCCTCTCAGCCATTTCTGCAGGAATTATTGATGCTGCAAATGAGAATTTGGATATTTGCACCCAGCAGTGCCTGGGGGAGGCTGGGCTGGTCCTGGTCACTCATGCCCCTGCCCCACATCCGTGTGTGCCTGACAAACCAGCAAACCCAACCAGAGCCCAGGTCTCTTCCAAAAACAATTACCTCATGTTGAAGCCATCGAGCATGTGATTTCCCAGCCCGACACTGAGAGCCTCCCTCCTCCAGAGGGAGAGGAGCTGTGCAGGAGCCAGCTGGGGTTCAGCAGGAAAGGCTTTATCCTCTCTCCAAGGACATGGGGTCCAAGCAGGACTCTGCCCAGGAGATGAGACTGCCAAGGCACCATGCAGGAAGCAGACTGCACCCTTCAGAGAGGAAAAGCCCTTAAAACTTCAAATCTGTCTGAATTTTGAGCACCTTAAAACTTCAGATCTGCCTGGATTTTGAGCTCATTTCCTAGGAAATTGGCTTATTTCTCTCAGAGTTGTAAAAATATGGATGGATATTTCCAAAGAGGGAGTTTGAATTGGGGCAGAAGGGCTGCACCTGCCCCATTTGGCACATTGAGGTGAGGGAATGTGAGGAAATCTCCCCTTGGTGAGCCCCAAACTCTGTACAGCACCTGGCACCTGGCTCTGGTGGGGACAGACAGTGTGGCTGAGCTCCATGGCAGCAGGATCAGGCTTTGTTCTGCTGCCAGGTTCTCACCAGCACCTCATTCCTTGTCCCATTTTCCCTCAGCCTCGTGATTTGCAGAGGGAAGGGGGGAGCAGCTCTGCTCGGTCATTGAGCTCCTGGCCCAGCTCAGGCCCCACGTGGATGTCTCACAAGGATCCCCTTTGATCCCAGCACAGCCAGGAGGCTCCAGGAACGAGGACAGAGGCCACGAGCGCTGCAGAATAATTAATCCAAGAGAGGGAACCTACTGGGAGCTGCTGTCTGAGACAAATCCCAGTCTCGGGAGACTCAGGTGGGCTTCTCCAGCCGGGACAGACAAGTTTGTGACTCGCAGAGCCTGGCTGGGAGCAGAGTTTCCCTGAAACCCTCAAGCTTCTCTTTCCTGAAAGCTCCTCTCTGCAGACTAGCAGATGTCTTTGTTGGAGCCCTGGGTCCCTGCCAAGGATTACTGTAAACACTTGGCGAGGTGCAGCCTCCTGGCACCGCTCCGTGTGGGGGAGCTCAGGTCACCTCGCGAGTGGCACTTGGGTGTTCACACTCACACAGAAGCTGTTAACTGCAAACAGCCCGGGCAGGGCCAACACAGCTTCAGCTTGCATCCCTGAAACAACAGCAATATTTTGGTTTTCCCACCTTTCTCAGTCAGAGTGAAGGGGTTAACTGGGAGATGCTGTTCCCATACCTGTGAATTCCAAGTACACGATGAGCAGCGGTGTAAAGACAAAGTCTGCTGGTGCCAGGTGTAAGAAATGTGAAAGACCACAACAGAAATTGATGTATGATCAAGGGTCAATCCAGGTCTGAGTGGCCAAGAGCTCCTGCTGTGGCACTGGGAACTGCTCACCCTGTGTGGGATCGGGAGAGTGAGGTGAGAGAAAACCTAACCTGTCATGGGATCCCAGAGCAGTCTGAGTGGGAAGGGGCCTTAAAGCCCATCCAGTGCCACCCCCTGCCATGGCAGGGACACCTTCCACTGTCCCAGGTGGCTCTAAGCCCTGTCCACCCTGACCCTGGACACTTCCAGGGATCCAGGGGCAGCCACAGCTGCTCTGAGCACCCTGTGCCAGGGCCTGCCCACCCTCACAGGGAACAATCCCTTCCCAATATCCCACCTAACCCTGCCCCCTGGCACAGCTCCCTGTGTCCTGTTCCTCCATCCGTTGTCCAAAGTCCCTTTCCAGCTCTCCTGGAGCCTCTTTAGGCAGTGGAAGGGGCTCTAAGTACTTCCTGGATGCTTCTCTTCTCCAGGGTGGACACCCCCACCTCTCCCAGCCTGTTATGGGGTGAGGATTTGGTTGCGACCACACAGGGACTGAGCAAGAGCTCCAGAGGATTCCCTCACTTAGAGATGGAGTAGAGACCTGTGTGACCTGTTTGCCCAGAAGCCATCACTGGAGGACTCTGCCCTCCCAGGTGTGTCACCTGCAGGACCATCGTGGTCAGCTCCAACTCCCCAGCTCCTAAGGCCACACTTCAACCCGGTGTTCCAAGGCAGGTCTGACTGTGAAGAAAACATTGCAGGACAGCACTGAAATGACCCAGATTTGAAGAAAAACCTCCTATAGCAAAGGCCTGGAGCCCCAGTTCTGAGTGTCAGTACTGAGCCTGCCAATGCCTTAATGAATGGCTCTGACAATTAATTACCTCCCCTGTAAAGAATGTGCTGTTTCCCAGTTCCACAGGTCTCTGTTGGCCAACAGCTTTGGTGTGTGCTCCTCCTCTTCCCTGCCAGATGGAAGAACCCTCCCGTGTCAAACTTCTGCTCCCCCATGGGAACTGCCAGGGTTCCAGTCTCTCCTGAGCCGTGGGTGGCAGCACAGGTGTGGGATCCCAGTTTTGCTCCAGGTTTCCCAAGCTGCTGACGTGAGCTCCCAGGCTGGCTGTGGTTCCTCATCCCATCCTGTTGGATTAAGCCCTTTTCTGACCCAGAGATGGGGCAAGTGAGAGGTGTTTTAAAAACTTTTATTCCCTTTTCAGTCTCATGTGAAGGGTGAGACAATACAGATGTTATAATTCACACCATCACAATCAGAGATATTTTTATAATTTTCTACAAATTCATTTCCTACACCATCCTAAATCAAATTTATACAGTCTCTGATCCTAAACATAGGAACTGTGTGCAGTTCTGGGTCCCAACATTTGAGGAGGATGGGAAATCCCTGGAATGTGTCCAGAGGAGTAGAACCAAGCTGGCAATGGGCTGGAAGACATGGAGAGAAGGGGGCTGAGGGGTGATCTCATGGCTCTGTGCAGCTTCCTGAGGAGAGGATGTGGAGACAGTGGTGCTGAGCTCTTCTCCTTGGGATCCAGGCAGAGGATGCCTGGGAATGGCTCAAAGCTGCACAGGGAGAGGGTTAGACTGGACATTGGGAAGCAGCTTTACCAAGAGGGTGGTCAGGCACTGGGATGGGCTTCCTGGAGAGGTGGTCAATGCCCCAAACCTGACTCTTTTAGTGAGGATGAAGGCCACCAGCCATGCAGGATGCTCTCTGGGCCTCCCTGAGCATGGAAGAATGTGGGGAGGGGAGACCAGAGCACTGTGGAGCAGTGGGGGGGGGTCTGAGCCTTTTCTGGTCGTTGCTGCCTGGTGGCACCAGGAGAAAGGGGACAGGAGGAGGAAATAACCTGAGGAGAAACTTCCTGTGTGTTTGTATTTGGAGTTAATGACTTCCTGACCTCTTTGGGTGGCCTTGTGCTGATCAGAGCAAGCCTGTGGGACAAGGGCAGTGAGCAGGGATGGGGACACCAGGAAGAAGTCACTGGTGGCAGGGCACTGCAGTGTCCAGCTGCCCATCCTGTTGGTCCTGCCATCACAGCTCGGCAGATCCCAGCCTTGTGATCCCAAACAGGTGTGGGAGTTACAGGGAGGCTGAGGAGCTGCTGGCTGAGCCATGGTAGGAGTCACCCACCAAACACTTGGGTCTGGCTTTCTCTGGGGCCCAGCAAGTCAGTACCTGCTTCTTGACTCCTTCCACCTTAAACATTTGCCTGCTGCTCTTCCCCCTGTGCTTCCTGCTGGGAATCTCTCCTCATGAACGATCTGGAGATGGGACACAGCCTTTACCACCGACACAAACCCGGGTGATGGAGCAGAGGGTTGTGCTGCCATCCAGAGGGGCCCGAGGAAATGAGCTGGCAGGAACTTCGTGCAGTTCAAGGTCTCTCATTTTCCTCTGGTCCTTGGGCTCTTCTAGCTCAGACTCTCTGCCCTCGTGTCTTTTCTGTGCCACACTGCCCCTGCTTTACCTCACTTCAGCAAGCTCTGGCTGCCTCCTGCACACAGAGACCTGGGCAGGCTGAGCCCAGCTCCCTCTCAAACTGCCCTCCACCACTTCACTTAAATCCACAAATCTCTTCTCTGCCTGGGCCCATCAAATATTTGCTGTTCATGAATTCTGGTAGCCAGAAGTAAAGTCAGACAAGTCCTGGACTCCAGGGTCCAGGACAAAACTCTTTCCTGCCAAGCTGGTTGGAAACCACTCAAGTGGACATCCAGGTCCTCTCCTTGGCTGTTCTGTGTCTTTAGAATCTCTGCTGAGCTATGCCCAGAGAATCCCAAAATGGTCTGAGCTGGAAAAGACCTTAAGGATCACCAGTTCCACCCCCTGCCATGGGCAGGGACACCCTCCACTAGACCAGATCAGTCAAAGGCCTGTCCAACCTGCCTTGGGCACTGCCAGGGATCCAGGGGCAGCCACAGCTGCTCTGGCACCCTGTGCCAGGGCCTCACCACCCTTGATTGTGGTTTGGTTTTTTTTTTTTGGGTTTTTTTTTGGCTCCTCTGCACAGCCATTGACAGTTTTCCCAGGAACTGGAGCACAGAGGAACTGAAGGTTGTTGCTCACAGTCTCTGGTGCACTTGGCCACGTTCAGCTCCTGTCAGGGACTGTTCTCACACAGCCAGGAGAGCCTCAGGCCCTGGCTGCTGCACTGAGGTGGTTGGGAAGAAGCTTTTAAACATTTTTTAATGACTGCTCAGGAAAGTTCATGCCCTCAGGAGTCCTTTTGCTCAGATAACACGTGTTGCATGGTGAATGGATAGTTGTCACACTGAGTTCTGCTGCTACAACACAGCTGAGCTCAGGGTGCCAGTTTGTGTTAGATCCAGGGATTTTGAAGATTTTGAGATAAAGAAAATGCCTATGTAGATTTTTGACATTCTTTTGGCATTGGGAGCCCAGGTGTCTCTGAGGGATCTTCCCAAGCATTTCACTGCATCTCAGGTAGCTGGAAACCTGCCCCTGAAATTAGCATTGCCACTTGGAATGGCACATCATTGCAGCTGGCCTAACCTGGGATGGGATGGAACAGAATAAAATAGAAGAGAAATAGAGAAGAGTAAAATCAAAATGGAATGGAATGGAATGAAATGGAATGGAATAGAATAGAATAGAATAGAATAGAATAGAATAGAATAGAATAGAATAGAATAGAATAGAATAGAATAGAATAGAATAGAATAACTTCCATGGGGGAGAAATCAATACAAGGAGACTGTAATTATTCTTCAAAGACTTTTTTCTGACAGGTAAATTAAGAGCTCTTTTGTTTTTTGAATGGTCAGGGTAAGCAGCATCATATCCAGGGGCCATGGTGTGGTCTGGCATCTCCTCCCTTGGCCCAGGGGAGGGCAGGAAATGTGGGGGCTGCTGCAGGTGAAGGTGCTCTGTGTTATTGCTTGAGGCATCTGCAGAAGCAAGAGAGCTGATGGAGAAGGAAGACCCAATAAATCACTTATTTCATGAAAAGCGCCAAATTCAGGATCCTTTAGGTCACATCAGTAGGGATGAGGAATTCTGATGGAGCTGGATATTTATATGATGCAACACTCCTGGTTTCTGAAGCTTGGACAAAGATGGTTGGTCCTTCCAGAGCTGCTTTGCTGCCTTTGATTTCCATCCTGTGCTTTTGCAACCCTCACACAGCTCCAGGTGAGTTTGGAATTCCTCAGTGGATCCCACAGCAGATCCCACCTCCAAGGACTGGGATGGGAACTTGCTCCTCCTTTCTTACAAACCTCCCTTGTTTTGCTAGCAGTGAGGATTAAAGGAAATCTAGAAAATGTGATCTCTGAGGGAAGAGTGAAAGAATTGGGCTGTTTGTAGCAGAGAGGCAGAGCCTGGGACAGCTGGGGATGAGCTGACCTCCAGCCTCCTCTTTGCAGCTGCACTTCCTGCCCTGCTGGGATAACCCTCCTCCAATAAATAAAATAAATAAAAGGCTGCCATGGAAAAGAAGGGAATGAACTGCTCTATGTCTGCCTGGAGAGGATGAGGAATCACAGAGTGAGGCTGCAGTGAGAGCTTTAATCAGACATTGGGGACTGGCTGAGTGTAAACACAGCCCTGGGCCAGGGCAGAGCTGCTGTGCCAGGGCTCCATCAGCAGCAGTTTCAGGAGGGAAGAGCACAAATTAAACAAACATCCATCATGAGGGGTTCAAGGTGCACTTACCCTGCACTGGATCAGGGTGAGCAGCAATTGCTCCAGGCACCCCTCCACTCTGCTTGCTCTGCTTCTCTGCTGCTGGTCCCAACAGTCTCATGGCTCCAGGCAGGTGAAAGCTGCCCTCAGCCTGGAACTGGATCCTCCTCTCTGAGAGTGGATGTTTGGAGAAGGGGTTTGCTCCCATCCCTGGGACTTTCCAGCTGCCTGGATGCAGGAGCAGCACTGCTGGGCTGCCCCAGGCCCACGGCAGCTGGGGAAGGATGAAGAACCATGCTGGGGACAGTGAGGAGGGACCATGGAGCTGGGTGAGTGTTGTCAAAGACCTTCACACTATAAAAACTTCCTTTTTGTTTCTTTAAGGAATTTTAATGGATTTTATGCACTGGGGTAACAGGGTAACAACTTCTCAACAGTGTGCTGTGAAGGCAGAGTACAGGAGCCTGAGATTTCAGTGGTCAGCCTGGGCTTCCATCCCCTGTCATAGAATCCCACAATGGTGTGGGTTGAAAGGGACCTGGAGGGGGTGGCCCGGGACACATTCCCCTATCCCAGGTTGCTCCAAGCCCTGTCCAGCCTGGCCTTGGACGCCTCCAGGGATCCAGAGGCAGCCACAGCTGCTCTGGGCACCCTGTGCCAGGGCCTGCCCACCCTCCCAGGGAACAATTCCTTCCCAATCTCCCATCCATCCCTGCCCTCTGGCAGTGGGAAGCCCTTGTCATGTTCCTCCATCCGTTGTCCAAAGTCCCTCTCCAGTTTTCTTGGAGCCCCCTTAGGCACTGGAAGGAGTTTCTAAGGTTGGCCTGGAGCCCTTTTCTCCTGAGCAGCCTGTTCTGTGCTGGTCTGGGCTGGCTGTGGCTCAGTGCCACATCTCCAGGAGGGCAGGGATGAGGTTTTATCCAGGAAGCTGCAGTCAGACCTGGTGAACATCTCAAGATGTTTTCCTTCTGTTCAACTGAGTCTGGTGGTTTTGGCTGGATTCCCAGCCCTCTTTAGCTTGGGGAATCACAGACCTGGCTACAGTGAAGCTTTGCCGTGGGGCAATTCCTTCCCGGAGAGGAAATGAAGCTTTGGATGCTGCTGAGGGACAGGGCAGCCCCACAACCCCTCGTGCTGCCTCGGGCTCCTCCACCCTCCTCTCCCAGGAAGAAAAACATCCTCAAGAGGATTCTCAGGAACAGCTTTGGGAAAGATTTTCCCCTTATGAGAAGCAAAGGCCTTGAGGACTCTGCTTCATCTGGGTTCTTTTGCAGGGTGTCTGGCTCTGCACACACTGACCTTAGAGGGGATGTTAATGTTTTCCCCCTATAAATGTTCATGTATTTGTGCAACAGTCACATCACAGTCTCGGAAAGTCTCATTTTGGTCTTCATAAAACTTCCTGGAAAACTCCATAAAAGAAAACACTGTATCCACTTTAATTACAAAAAGCCTGGGAAGTGAATATTTAGTTTGTTTACAGTTTGACATCCTCCTCCTTGGCTCGAGACCACAACAGCAATGTGTGTGTGTTGGGCTGGAAATTTTGATGTGCTGTCTAATTTTCTTTATTACTTCCCTTTTTAAAAAAATGGAGAAGAGGGAAGGGCACAGTTACCCCCTCACAAACGGTTGCTGCTGGGGCAGCCCACGGAGCCATTTACCAGCAGGGAAATTGTGGAAAGGAGGAAGAGGCCCTGAGTCATGAAATAGAAAAAATACCAGAGGAAGCTGAGTAAGAAGAAATAAAGAATCAATATAAATTACCAAAAGCAAAATTCGTGTTTTTAAAGAGAGACCTGGCAGATGAGCAGTTAAAGCATCAGAGAACAAACTGATAAAATCCCAGAATGGTTTGGGGTGGAAGGGATCTTAAAGCCAGGTGTGATTTGAGGTGCCCAGCCTCAGCTGGGTGGCCCTGGTGGCTGATGTCCTGCCTGCCCTGGGGCACAGCCAGGCACGGAGCTGCCACCGTGTGCTCACGATGTGTTTTCTCCTCGAGCCAGGTCTTCTGAGCTCTCAGAAAACTTATCACACCCGAGATAGCCCAGCTACCTCAAATGGCATAAAATTAGCAGGATGGCTTCTGAGGCAGTGCTGGAAACAGACAAGTTTTAATAAAAGGCAAAATAACAAAGCTCTTACAGAGAAAAACCAGAGTTAGGGGCAAGAGGTTCTTGCTCCTGCTAAACACTCCACAAAAGCGATTATTTCCTTTGTCCTCTTCTTTTTCTAGTGAATTTATTTCCTCTGTTCTCTTCTTTTTCTAGTGAATTACTTAGGTGGGACCTTCTGGCTTCTGTCTAATTGGCAGCCCTAGGTTTGAGGTGAAGTCTTAAAGATCTTATGAGGGGTCTTTTTACCAAATTGAGGAGAAAAACTTCTGGGCTTTTTTCCTTTTTAAAGAGACAAAGGATAATTTGGCCACTCTGTCAACCAGGGGCACATTCCTGCAGCCACACTCACCCCCACCAGCCCCTGAACCTGCTCTGTGGGGATCTCAGCTTTTCCTGGGCTTTTCCCCCATTTTGCACAAAGCAGCTCCACTCCTTGTTTTCCTTAAGCTTTTAGGATCGTGCACTACAAAGTCTCCAGCCAGAGCTGTAAATCCCACAGCTGTGTCCTGCAGATGAGGACTTGGTTTGGGTTCAGATCTGAGTTTTGGAAAGGCCAACACCATCCTGAGCACAGGCAACAGGAATGGCACAGGTCCACCCCTGAGGACAGCAAACTGTGAGAGCCCTGGTCCTCCTCCAGGGCTCCCAAAGGACAGAAGTCTTCTTGGTTGATTCTGGATCCACAGACTGATAAAAGCAGCATGTTTGTGTTTAACCCTTCCACTTCCTCAGCCTGGCTGAGCTTCTGTCTTCTACTACCAACAGAGCTAAAAAAGATAATAGAAGAAAGAAACAACAACAACAAAAATTGTCCTGAAAAGCCCATTCAGGCCCAGCTGCTTGTGGGTTCATCCTCCTGCTTCTGCCAAAGCTGCTTTTGGGGGTGACAGATGAAAGCAGTTTTTTTGAAGGGTATCCACATGGTGTGTGCAGCCTCAACAGGCACTTCCCCTCTGGGAATAAATCATCACTTTCAGTTTTTTAACCCAGGATTTGCATCCAGGTGTTTCCCTTAGGTTGGAGGAGGAAGCTGAAATTGTGAACAGAAAGTGCAAGTGCTAAAGAAATGACAAAAATAGACTTTTGTGGGGGTCTGGCACAGGGGCCCCTGCCTGTCCCTGGGTGTGCCAGGGGCTGCCCATTCATGAGGAATTTGTGCTCCACCAACCCCACAGAAGCAGATTTCCCTCTTCCCCCAAACTGGACTCTAGAAAGTCTTTTGAGAGGTCGCTCGATTCGTCTTGAGCTTCAGATCCCTATTTAGTAACATTTAGATTGCAAAAACCCTCTGAGATCATCAGGTCCAATCCTTCTCCATGGCACTGCCATGTCCCCAAGTTTCACAGCCACAGGGTTTTCAAATCCTCCCAAGGATGGGGACCCCCCCACTGCCCTGGGAGCAGGATGTTTCTTACACAAGAACTCTCAATTCCAAACTCAGTAGGATATCAGGACAAAATAAAGGGGAGAGGCAGGGGTTGTGTGGGGAAGGAAAGATAAAATAAACAGGAAAAAAAGACCAAATAAAGATACTGAAGAATAGATTCCAGAGAGCTGAGGGTCCACTGAGTCAGCAGTGAGGAAAAGTAAGATCAAACAACAGGGGTTGGGTTGGAAGGGCCTTTAAAGCCCACTCAGTCCCACCCCTTGCCATGGACAGGGACACCTTCCACTCCCCCAGGCTGCTCCAAGCCCTGTCCAGCCTGGTCTGGGCCACTTCCAGGGCTGTGCCAGCCAATATTTTGCCTCCCTAGAGCCCAGCTGAGCTACAAGTTTTTGGGTAGGAAAAGGTCCATTGATAACAGCAAATCACCTGCCCTGGGCAAGAACTTCCCCTGGTGATCTCTCCCAGCATCTCCTCTGCTCCAGCTGCTTCCCCTGAGAGCTGGTGATGGCTCCAGGCTCAGTTTCCCTTCCAGGCAGTGATCCCACACACAATTCCTGCGGGGGTTAAGAAGCCAGACAGCCACACTGCACAAGAGCAGCTCCACATGTCACCCTCCCAGCAGCAGCAGCAGGGGCTCCAAAAACAGAATTAAAGAGGACAGAAGGAAGAGGGCAACAGCTCCAGGCTCTCTGCAGGGACAAGAAGCACTGAATGAATGCTCTTCTTGCTTTTTAATTACTGTAGCACAAGAGAAAACACCAACAGGATGATGAAGCTCCCAACCAGATGTATCAGAGGGTGTGGAACCCTCCCCTTCCCCTCCCTGAGCTTTTGGGGCAGCTCAAGCAGACCCCAGCCAGGAATGCTGGAGGTAAAAACAGCCTTGGCAGGAGCCTGGCTGTGTCCTCAGGTTCAGCCACAGCTCTTATTTCTACAAAGGCTAGGACTTTCCTACAGGATTTGGCCCCCAATCCATAGATTTGAGCCAATCCTAATCAACCTAAAGAGTCAGGGCTGCCAGAACAGAGACTGAGCTGAAGCTCCTCAGCAGGGGCTGTGCCAGCAGGGACATCAAAACTCAACCCTCAGTCCTTGGGCAGGACTTGCTCCTTGAGGGCAGCTGTTATCCTGATGTGTACCAGGGAAACAGCCAAAGGGCACTGGTAAGTGACAGTCCAAGCACTGCACGGGTCCTGGGTGCACCCAGGAGAGTGGAGAGAGCAAACAGGAGCAGCTGGGGACACAGCCAGGGCTGTGACACACCCACAGTACCTGTGTGGGTGTCACTGGAGTGCCTCTGTCCCACATGTGCCACCACAGTCCAGCAAGTCCCCCCAGAGCCCAGTGGTGCCCACTGGGCAGACTCCAGGGTGGGCAGAGCTGTCACCACCTCCCTCTGAAGGAACCTTCACAGCCTTCAGCTCATGCCAGTGTTACAAGGCCCAACCCCTGTGGAAGGATCCATCCCTTTCCCAGCCTCCTGCCCACATTCCTGGGAGGGCAAGCTCAGCAGCTGGAAAGGCTGCTCCAAGGGAGGGTGTCCCAGTGCTGCCAGGAGCTGTTGGCACTTCAGTGGGACTGAGAACCCTCTCTGGGAAGGCAGGCAGCTGGGCACTGCCATGCACCCTGCCCATCCCCATGGCAGGATTTGGAGCTGGAGAACCCAGAGACATCCCCAGGACTGGTGTGTGCAGGGGCTCCATGGAGAGCCTGGAAACAAAATGGATCTTTTAAACCCCTCCAGTGGCACAGCATCACCAGGAATGCTGCTGCCTCCAAGACTGGCATTCCCCCAGGGCTTAGAATAACATCCACCTTTCCTCCTTCTGCTTTTCTTGGCCAAATAGGGTGCAAAAGATGCACCCAGCTGCCCAGGGCAGCCTGGGCTGACAGAGCCAAGAGGCTGCCCTGTGAGTGTGACCACCCCTTCCTGGGGCACACAGGTACCCAGCCCAACACCTGCTGCTCTCAGTGCTGCCAGTGCCAGCCCAGGGAGGAGGCTCCATTAAACAATGCCAAAAAATACTTTATTTACCAAAACCACGTTAAAATACTACAAAGACTGTCCCATCCTGCCTCAGCTCATGGCTCAGGATCCTGGAGGAGGCTTGTGGAGCTCACGCAGCAGCACCAGTTTGGTGGCCAGCAGAACCTCACGGTGGCCAAGGTGGCTCCTTCTGCCGTAGCGGGACAGCCGGGCGGCCTCCAGGGCCACGTCCCCGAGGAGCTGGGGACTGCCTAGCCAGGCCAGTATGGAAGCCACCAGGCAAGAATCCCCTGTGGAACACGTCTGTGGGGAGAGCAACCGACAGCATCAGCACAGCAGGCACAGCCCAGCCCCAGTTTAGAACCATGGAATCATTCAGGTTGGGAAAACCCATAAAGAGCAAATGCAAACGTTGCCCCAGCACTACCAAGGCCATCATTAACCCAACCTCATCCACACATCTTTTAAACCCCTCCAGGGATGGTGACACCATCCCTGAGCCCTGCTCAGCCACCACCTAGCTGGGATATGTGGATGAGCAGGCAGAACTCCAGCCCAGCTGGGACTCACCCTGTTCAGGAGCCTGCAGATATGGGCTGAATAAGCCACTTTCTTCTTCTGCCTGTGCAGGCGGAGGCAGCGGAGGCTCTGCCAGGCACTTCCCTCTGCTGCCCTCGGGGGCTCAGGGAGGGCAGCAGGACCTAAGGGGCCGTGGAGGACAGGGGGTCCTGGCTCCATTGCTGCTGCCCACACGATGCTCTGGGGTCACACACGCTTCCCGTAGCAAAACCTCTGCTGAGAGAGAGCCAAGCAGGGGCTGAACACACTGCTGCCCTCACCCTGTCCTTACCAGGGTGCTAATTAGCATCAGGCAAATTAGGCACTTATAATAACACCAAAGCCATTCAGCACATTGCATAAAAAAAGGCCAGAAACCACCCCCTCTGCAAAGCTAAACACACCAGAAAAACAAAGCACAAATAAGGCATTTTAGGAGATTTGTCTCCCCAGCTCACCTCTGAAAGCTCCTCCAGCCTTGTCCTCCCCCAGGAGCAGAGAGGGAGCTGGGATCTGCTGCCTATAACCAGGGGGGATCATTGCCTGCAGCTGGGAGGGGAGGGGGCCCACGCAGCTGCAGGGGAGGGGATGGAGACAAGGACAGGGATAGCCACAAACCTCACACCTGCACCGTGTCTCCAACACTCAAACCAGCCATTCTTGCCCAAAATTCTTTTAGGTGAGGCTGTATTTGCTCCCAGGTCCCCAGCCCCATTGCCCTAATTAGCATCATTAATGAAATTAACCCTCAGTGCTGGGTCTGGGGGGACTCTTTGTGTGGTTTTTATTCTGCAGTAATTTGAGGGGGTTCCAGGGTTTCACCAAGCACCAGGGTGAGCAGGGTCTGGGGGCGCACCCAGGGATTTTGGGGCAGGACCTGACCCTGGTGGGTGGGGCCCTGGGATGGGATGGAGATGCAGGATCTGCCTTCTCCCTCCTGTCCTGGCGGGGGTCTCAGTGCAGAACTCTGTTCTGTGGTGTTTGTGACACCAGGGTACAGCAAAAGGGGGTCAGTGTGCTCTGGATGTGGCCCCATCCTNGATGAGTTTTGGAGGGGGGGGGTCCCTTGTGTGCAGCCTCCCCCCCGCAGGGTGTTTGTGGAGGGTTCCTGGGGTGCAGCATTTTTTCCTGCAGGACATCGGGTGGGGCTGGCTGTCCCTGCAGGACGCTGTGGAGAGGGGTGGGGGGTCCTGTGGTGCAGGATCTGTCCCAGAGGGAAGGGAAGGAAAAGGTGTCCCCTGAGTGCAAGATCCAGCCCTGCTCTGGGATGGAGATTCCATAGGGTGCAGGATGTGGCCCTGTAGCACATCCAGTGCAGGGCCTGCCCCTGAGGTGGGGAAGGGGAGTCTTTCCAGATGAAAAATGTGACCCCTTAGCAGCCTGTGCGGGGGGTGTGGGGCTCCCCTGGTTGCAGGATACACCCCAGGAAGGAATATTCCTCCAGGGGGGACAGCACCCTGCAGCCCCTCCTCCTAGGGGTCTTTTCAGGTGCAGAATGCGGCCCCTTAGCACCCTGTGCTGTGGTGAAGGGGTCTCTCAGGTGCAGGATGTGACCCTTTTGCACGCTGTGTTGGAGAGGGGACTCTCCTGGGTCCAAGATACACCTCGGGAAGGAATTGTTCCCCTCTCAATCACATCCTCCTTTCCCCGGAGCACCCTGCAGCCTCCCACCCTGGGGGGCTCCTGTGTGTGGAGCAATGGAAGCAGCCCAAGGCTCTTCTGGTTCTGGGGTGCCCGGGTGTTGCAAGGGGATTTATTGTGTGGTTCATTCTGCATTAATTTGGGAGGGTTCTGTGGTTTTAGTGAACACAGGCGTGAGCAGGGTCTGGGGGTGCACCCAGGGGGGTGGGAGCAGGACTGACCCTGCTGAGTGGGGTCATGGGGTGGGGTTTCCTTTGGGTGCAGGATCTGCTTTTACCCCCTGTCCTGGCAGGGGGTAGAAAGCACCCAATATTTGGGGTGTGAGGGGAGCTCCTCTGGGT
>VXBC01007197.1:89171-173723 GCA_013399945.1 Ploceus nigricollis
GATCCCGAGTCCCGTCCCGTCCTGTCCCGTCCCGGTCCTGTCCCCGTCCCGCTGCTAGCTCGGCCTCCATCCCGGTCCCGGCCGTCCCAGTGGCCGCCATGGCAGAGCAGGAGAGTTTGGAGTTCGGCAAAGCCGACTTTGTGCTGATGGACGCCGTCACCATGCCCGAGTTCATGGCGAACCTCCGGCTGCGGTGAGTGAGGGGCGGGCGGCGCGGCCCCATCGCCCCGGGGCTCGGCGGGGCTTCCCCCCCCCCCTGGCCCCCCTGGGGTGGGGTGNGGCCCGCTTGGGATGGAGTGTGAGGGGGGTGAGGGAACCGAAACCCTCCCTGAGCCTCCTCCGCCTGCTGCCCCTCCCTGACTGGGCAAACCCGCAGTAAAGTGTGGATATTTCTATGAAATAGAAGAGCCGGGTAAGGATGAGGGCGCTCAGGGTGCACCAAGCCCTGGGGGCTGCGGGGGCTCTCAGTCCCCCCTCTGGAAAATCTCCCTCCGGAGTCACCTGCCTCAGTGCCCACCTCCCTCATGGGACCATGGAATGGTTTAGGAGCGAAGGGACCTTAAGGACTTTACTTTTAAACACTATTTTGTTGATTTTCCCCTATATCACAGAAACACAAGGTTGGGTGGGTTGCGTTGGGAGGGGACCTTAAAGCCCATCCAGTGGCACCCCTGCCATGGCAGGGACATCTTCCACTATCTCAGGTGGCTCCAAGCCCTGTCCAGCCTGGCCTTGGACACTCCCAGGGATCCAGGGGCAGCCACAGCTGCTCTGGGCAGCCTGTCTCACTCCCCTCTGCTGGGTTTCTCGCCTATGCTGACATTCTGCAAAGTTTCTTTGGAGAGAAAGAAAAAGAGCAATAAAAGTCACCAAGTCCAAGGTTGCTCCATCCCATGGGGGCATTGCAGCCGCTCACTGGTGTAGACTTGCTGTGCTAACATTTCATGATCTTTATGGTTTTATTTCCCTTGTAGACGTGGTGGGTGCTGGGAAGATCCACATTTTCCTGCCTGTTCCCTCTCAAGCACAACTAAATCCCAGGCAGCACTGATAGAGGACAGCCGGGGGACCCCAAGTCTGCGGCTGCTTTTCACTTTCCGTTATAAAACATTCATGGGAGCTCCTCCGGTTAAACTCTTATGCCCCTGCTTGTGCAAGGATTTGATAATTGCCAAAGAGAAGCCTTTGGGATAAAGATGTGACTTGCTGGCTTGTGTCCCTCCCCTGTTCTGCTCAGGTTTTCCTGCCCGTTCCTGTCCTGCCACTTGTGTTCTGGTGGGTATTGGAATCAGTCACTTGTGATGCCCCTGGTGTTGTTGGATGCACCTGAGCGTGGCTCTGGCAATAGATGGGAGGTGGGCTAAGCTCTCTCAGCAGGCTTCAAACTATTGAGGAAGGAGAATATTAAGCTTTTTCAGACAACTGTGTTGCCTCTTCTGGATGAAGTCTGTAGATTTTGAGATCTGGCTGCTTCAGCCACTATGTGCTTGGGAATTTCTGTGCTACACAGCTATCCCTGTGCCCTGAGGTGCTGCAGGGTGAGGGCTCAGATCCTGTGAAGTGTAATAACAACCAAAATACTTTATGCTTTTTTCCTTTTATATTTTGGATTTCTGTTTGGGCAGAGAGGGCATTTATGTTTGAATATAAGAAAATCATAGAACAGTTGAGCTTTGAACATGATTTCAGATTTAAATGAATTTTGCAGTGCCTCTGAAAGTTTAAATTTGTTTCTCATTTGTACACTCCATGACATTGTAATTGTATTAGAAAGGGCTTGCAGGCAATATCTTTGTAATTAGCAGGAAACTTGTGTGTCACAGTTTGTTCTTTGGTTAATGTATACTAGAAATCTAAATGAAGTATTGGAAATGGATTTATAACTTAAAAATCAACATGGCATGTTGGTTGCCTTTAGGAATCCATTGCCTTTCAGGGACAGACTTTGCTAATTTTGTATGAAGGGATGAGAAGAACAAGCCAGCAGTCCTGGATCCTTACAATAAATGTGCAACTTCATTTATTTTTTTCTCTGTGCTGTTGCTGATGGTGCCTGAGGGTGTCTCTAGGACATCCCTGCTGTGTGTGATATACCTTGGAGGCCTTGTTTAACTGCAGTGCCTTGGTCACTGGCACTCAAACTGGAACAAACCCAGGCTTATCCTCTGACAACAGTTCAGCCTTGAGCTCTTCTCACCTGGCCATGAGCTCTGCCTGAGCTTCAAGGTCATCTGGTGTCTGTGGCCTGGACAGAACAAGCTTTTGTCAAAAGCTGATTGATACTGTTAATTTTTCTAACCTTGGTGCTGTCATCCCCTGCCTCCAGGCCTGTCTGCCCTGGGACATTTGGGAAAGCTGCTGTGAATTTCCCAAAAGTGTGGCTTCAGTGAAGCCGCTGAGCTCTGCCGGGCGTTGGGCGCTGTGTGGTGGCCCTGGGCTGCCGCCCCAGCCCCGCTGCCGGTGCTTTACAGCACTCAGGCAACACCTGCTGCTCACATTTTACTGCTCTGGAGAGGGCAATTGACTCTTGGTGCTGACACGTAGGAAGCTGTGAGACCCAGCTCAGGACCTGCTCAAGGGTTGGTTGTGTCACTGTGGTGATGGCAGAGTCCCCGTTGTGCTGGCAATGTGCTGAGCAGAGGGGAGGAGTGGCTGCTCCTCCGTCACTGAGTGCCCGTGGCGGGTTTGTTCGGTTTGCACTTGGATGGGCTCCACCCTATTCCATAAATCCAGCTTTCTGCCAGAGCTATTTTTGTTCGGGGTCACTGGCTGACCCAAGACGGGCTGTGCTGGATTTAGTTCCCGAGTGAGCCCAGATGTGGGTGGAATTGAAATCATACCAGTTTTGGTGCATGCAAGGATATTTCCCCAAGGATGTCTCTAGTGGGAAAAAGAGGAATGGTGAAGCTGCACTTTTCATTAGTGTAGTATTTGAATTCAGTGGTGTTGACATGGGCTGGATGAGTGTGCCTGGTTAGGTGGGTGGATGCAGTGTGAATTTACTACTTCATTTCCCAGCCCCAGTGCTCGTGCCCGGTAATTTGTAAGTTTGAGTGGTGATTCAGCAGTGTCACTACCTTTTCGTGGCTGTGTCTTACAGCTACTTAATGAATGTTTCTTTGGACACTCAGCAGTCACTGCGTGTTACACTTTATTGTAAATAAAAGTCATCCTGTCTTGAATTCCTTAGTCCTGAGTGTGCTTCATCCCAGTGTCTGGTTGTGATTCTTAGTCATCAGAATAATTTTAAAAAGAGAAATGCAGGACTATAGGAATGGTCTGTGTGGACTCAGTAGCTTTGTTTCTTTATAGTAACCTCCAAAATTGTAACAGACAATTGTTTCTGGAATGCTCATAAATAGGAATTATTAAAACAGCTGTATTTGAGTGGTTTGTGTGTCAGCAATTGCCCATCATCCCTTCAGTGAGTGCCTGCTCATCTCTGCACTGCTGCAGGAGTAACTGGCAATTCCAATCCCACGACATCAGATTAATTGGAGGACTCATTAAAATAGGGAATCTTTTTGTGTCTAGCAACTCTCAGGTCCTGCCACTGGCAGGCAGGTATTTATCTGTGGTCAAGCGTTACCTGCGGTAAGTGATGGAAGAACACTCTGGACTTGGTAAAACTCTCTATTTCACTGCTTTTGACTTAACATGACCATGGCTATTCCATGGCAGGTGGAGTGAGATGGTGCTTGTGGAAAGGGAATGTTGGTCTGGCCAGAGCTGCTCAGCTTTTGCAGAAATTGTGGTGTAGATGAAACTATTGAGTAAGAGAAGCAAGAAACTGCACCACCTCATTTTCTTCATGCCATAGTGAAAATTTCAAGTAGTAAAAGTTAACATTTTTAATTTACTTCCTTGTAAGGAAGCTTATTTTTCAGAATTATGAAATATTCTGGTTTATCAGGTGATTTCTTGTATTGCAGTGCAAAGATTGCTCACTGTTCTGTACAGCTTGCATTTGTCTTGACAAACAGATCAAACCTCAGAACATTAAAAATGGGATCTGTGGAATGCCAAGAGGGAGATCTTGAATTATCTGTTGTGCAGCCTTGGCAATGCCTTTGGGAGTCACTGCAGAGCAGTTCCTCCTCCCAGGGTCTCAGGTGTGTGCCAGGACAGTCAGATGTGACCCACCTGCTCTGTGCCAGGCGATAGGATCCTGTGGGGGCCCAGCAGGGGACAAACCCAGCACCCCTGAACCACTGGGAGTGGGAAACCGCATGGAAATGCAGGGAAAAGCAGACAATTACACAGGGCAGCATCAGGGCAGCATTTGGGGTGGTTTGGTGTGGGCTGTGTGCTCGTGGTGTTTGTGTTCCCACATCTGCATTGTGAGCAGGTGCTACCTGACTCATCCTCTACTGATTTCTAGTGAGTTGCTCATTTTTCATAAGCATTGTGCAAATCCCCCCAGGAACACAATAGATCTGTGTCACCATTATTAAAGAATTCAAGGATGTGTGAAAGGAAGACAGTGAGAGCACCTGGTGATGTGTAAGGATTGTAAAATGAATTTGGGGTTGTTTTCCTCTTCTTTTAAGTACTTCCAGCATGAAACCAGCTGTAGAAGGCTGTACTTGCTACTCAGATAGTTCCTGGTCATCCCAGGCCACCTGAGCCTGGAGTGGTACAAAGATCTGTGGGTTAATAGTCCTTGCAGTTGTCTCCCTGTGCACATGGTGACTTCTGGCCTCCTAAAGCATCATTTCATAAAAACACAGTTCTGTGTTCACTTAAAAACACACAAAAGTGGTTTTTGTAATGTTTCTCAACTATCTCACAAACCCCAGCATTTTCAGATTAAGGCAACAGGTCTAGATCTGTATTTCTTGCAGGGCCATTTGAAACATAGATAATATTTACTATGATTATTAAAAGTTTCGGCATCAATAATCTCTACTGAAAATCTGGTCCTCCTGAGAATGTGCTGAAAGTATTTGGTGCTGAAGGAAGTGTTTGCAGGCAGGGCTGAGACATGGGCTGGAGTCCTAGAAAAAGGTTGGAGCAAACTGAATGGGGAATTGGGCTTCAGATGCTGCAGAGGGATATCTCGAAGGGGTTTTCTTGTGGTTGTTGTGTGGAGGTTGTACCCTTTGGGCCTCTGTCAGAAAATCCCCGTTGTTTTTCTGGATGATGTGGCGAGTTGAGGCCATTCTTTAGAATCCTAAAATCACAGAATAGTTTGGGTTGGAAGGGACCCTAAAGTTAATCCAGTTCCACCCCCATGTCCCATCCACTGGAGCAGGTTCTTCAAGTCCCTGGCCTAGGACACTTCCAGGGAAGGACTTGAAGTTCTGAAAGGCCAAACTCCTGTTCTGCCATTCAGTGTCCCCTAGATCTGCAGACTGGGTTGTTTTCCTTTCCTTTTTCAGGTCTGGAAAAGCAAGCGCAAGTTCTGGGGTTGAACAAATGCTTCAGTTTGTCCCCATCTTCAGGAAATGGGTGTCCCTACGATCCATTAGGAACAATTCTTAGCCCAGCTGCGGGTCCCATTTGTTCTTGCTCGTCCTTTCTGTTCTTCCCTTGATGAACCTCAGTTGCAGTTTTGGAGTGAAGGGTGCTGTCCGTGTTACACTGATATTTTTACATTGACTTCCTTATCTTTTGAGCACCATCTTAAACATTTCTTATTTGGGGTTGAAATTGCAGTGGGAGAGGTTTGGTTTCCCATGAGGTAATAAACTGTATTTAATCCCAGCAGAGGAAATATGATGTGAATGCTTGGTTTCATTTGTGCTTTTGCTAATGAAATATTCATGCTTCATAAACAAGCTTTTCATGCCTTTAAGCCATTTTAATTTCCTCATTCTAAATAGTTATGAATATTTCAATTGTTCATGTGGTGTTGGATTAAAGAGCTGCTGGGAAGAAGCTGCTTTCTCCCTGGAGAGGGACACCTGCTGCAGGACACTCCTTCCTCTACTCAGGCCAGCAGCAGTTGAGTCTCGTCAGCCCTTCTTGGCTTCCTCAGAGTTGCTCAACCTGCAGAAGCCGTCTCGTGTCACAGTTTGGAATGAATGGAATGAAAATTCCCCTTAGTCCATCAAAATTTGACTTATGAGCTTGGCCTGGGGCCAGCCTGATCTTCAGGGATGGAAAAGGCCATCGATCTCACTTAAAAAGCAAATCCCAACCAGACGAGTAGTAAAGGGAGAATCCAGGCCAGCTTCCAGACTCCACAGGGACTCTTCAGCCCATGGACACCTGGAGCTGCTGCAGGTGTGCTCTGGGATTCCTGACTGGAATTCCCATGAACCAGGCTTTGAATGAGGTGGTGTCCAGCCTGGGGTTTGTTTTGCCTCCATATATGCTGAGTTTATCTGGTTTCACTGGACCTTCCTTAGCACATCTGCCCTCCCTGCCTCATGAAAGCCTCCTTAGAGGGAAGTTTTACAGGAATCTTTATAGCAGCTGGGTGGGGGAGTGTTTAATAATTTTAGCACCTGGATGTTGAATAATATACGAGGTCAGATTTATGAATGAGATCAGTCTTTCAGGGTGCCTTGTACTTCTAAACTCTGAGGCTGCTGATGCTGTGCCCCAGACCTGCTGGTCCTGCCCCCAGCTGCCTCTGATCCTTGCCAGAGCATAGATAACAATATTTAGTTGTGGGTAGGAAGCAGAAACTTGGGGAGGGACATCCGTGGCATGTGGCATCAGGTGTGAAACAAAAACCTGACAGAATCAGTGAAGTAACCAGAACTATGGGGAATTAGCTCAACAGAAAATGCTCTTTCTTGCATTTTTAAAGTCTTTTTTTCGTGCTGTTTACACAAAGTATATCTACAAAAAATCAGCTGGTGATTTAGGAATTCCTCAGCAGCCTTTTGTCTTTCATCCTTACTCTGCAATAATTTTGTAGATTCTGATGAAGTGCTGTGGGTCCTGAAGCTCCTCAGAGTTGCAGTGCATCTGTTTGGGATGCTGTCAAGTGGAATCCTGTTCTGGTTTTTGACTACCCTATGTTTGAGGTGGCTTGTGTAACCTGCATCATCTTAACTGAAGTGATTTGTCATCACCTGTGAGTTTCACCAGCTGAAGTTTGACTCCAAGATCTGCTAAACTCCTACAATAAATATTTGCTAATACTTCCAATGAGTCTCATGGCCTCCTTTAGTCAAGAGTCCTTTGTATTGACTTCTATTCAAAAATCTGCCTCTCCAGGTGCTTTACTGATCTAACACACACCGAGCCCTTGCATTTCTTTGACTCTTTGCATTTCTTCTGGCTGAGCAGGCTTTGACACCACTTGAACTTAGTGATATTTACTTGAATTCCTTTAAAGATGTGGATCTCACGAGGTATTTGGAGTTACATCATCTCTCTCTGCATCCCTGGGTCATGATTGCATCTTTTTATGGAATGAAGGAGTTCTGAGAGGGGGAGAAGGAAACAGATGTCTGCACATAGTTTTGCTTGTAAGTGTGAAATAGGGGAGCTCTGTGTCCCCTGGTGGCAAATGCTCATTTCCAGTTCTCTGAAGCAAATATACAATTTGTAAAGAAGATTTGTTTCTTTAGGGGACCTTTTGGTGAGATGTGATGAGATCTCAGCTCCCGATGCTGCTGTCACATGCTGATATTCCTGTATTAGACCAGGTGTCAAAGTGTTCAGTTGTGGTGTTTTCAAGTTCTGAAAGAACAGCCTGGCTGTGAGGCTGTTCTGTCTTTGAGAGTGAAAAAAGAGGACTAGAGAGACTTAACTTTTTTGAAAAGACTTCATTTTTCTTCAAA
This sequence comes from Ploceus nigricollis, assembly GCA_013399945.1. NCBI lineage: Eukaryota > Metazoa > Chordata > Aves > Passeriformes > Ploceidae > Ploceus > Ploceus nigricollis. Next base: position 96,914 of record VXBC01007197.1, read on the forward strand.
TCTAAGCCATTAAACTGTTCCTGAGATAACCTCTGTCTTTGGCTAGGAATGAGGTTTTTCTGGTCTCTGAGTTGTTGTGTGTGGCAGCAACACCCAGAGCAGTTCCTCTTGGTGGTGGTTTCGATGGACAGCAGATACTCTCCTGTCAGGGCCCAGCTGAGGTAGGAGGAGGAGGACATCTTGGAAAACTATTTATTTTAAATAAAGTAGTTGTTACTGGTAAGCCAGAGGACCCAACCCTCTCATCACTGATTGTCTTGCAGGGCTCAACTTCTCAGGCTCAGCAGCAGAACTGACTGCAGCATAACAAGCCTGCTCTTGCTCTAATTCGTGGTGGTGGTGGTATTTTCCATTCTGCCCCCAATAGTTTCTGAGCATTTTTCTGTGCACACTTCAAAATTTCTCCTTGAGCAGTACTGGAATATTTGTTCATCGGTTCTGTCCTGTTCTGCTGAAGCATTTTGCAGCCCACCTTTCCTGGCTGCTGGGATGCTGCTGACCTTCCCTTCTGGGTTTAAAAGTTGGCAGTGACCTGTCCTATGGCTGCCACTTGCCCAGTGACACTGCAGAGAACAGTTTCTGTGTGACTATTGGGCTGGTCTGATCCAGAGCTTTATTTCTAGAAAAACATACCATTGGGTGAAAATATGGCATTAAACCAGTTCCATGTCCCTGGGCAGCCACTTACCTGCCATGGTGTCATTTCTCAACCTTGGATGTTTTTTGCTCTACTCCAGCATGTCAGGCATTGACTCCCACTGTCCCTCCATGAAGTGTTGTCCCACTTGACCTTCCTTTCTTCTGCTGACTTCCTGTATTTCTGTAACTGCAGTACCCTCCTGGTCATCATGGGTGACTCCTCTCTCCTCTTTCAGTACCTTCTGTGTGCAGCTGAGCACCTCTGCCTAGCTTTCCCCCTTGCTACTGATGTCCCTTCAGCTTCCCAGTGTCGTCGCTGATCTTCCCAGCCTTGCTTTATCAGCTGGAATTTCCTGGGGCTGGAGCAAGTGAGCTCCTCTGGAGAGCAGTTCCCTTGTTCCACCTGCACTGTTGGACTCGGTCCTTCCTAGGCCTTTGCATCCCAAGTCAGGTGTTGTTGTTCCCCTGTGGTGTGTCAGGTCCAAGCCTGAGCCATATACAGAGCCCAGTCTTGCCCAGAGTCACCTCATGCTGATTTTTGTGCTCATTCCTTCTCTTGTGCATTGACAAAGCCCCTTTCCCACAGAGCTTGTTCAGAGTTATCTACAAAGATTGCTTTTGCTCTCAGTTCTATCTCCTTCACCTATCTCCTTGTCTGCCTCCTGTTCCACCTCAGAACACAGCTTATCTCCTCCCTGTGTTTGTCAGTTTCTCTGGCAGGACTGATCTGTGCCATGTCTGTCTGAGAACTTTCTGACCAGCATTCCTGTGCTTTTCCTGCAGTTGCTCCTTTTGGCATGCAAGAAACACCATATAACTTCCAGCAAAGACACTGCCTCCTCCTTCCACGTGTAATTTCTGGAGCCCACACAAAGTGTGCCATGGCAGGAGGTTTGGAGTGCTGCAATCACTGATTATCGTGTTCATCTGCTCAAGTTGTTTCCTGGCTCCACGCTGGGTCCCAGCCTGTTGGAGCTCTTTTTCTCTTGGGTCTGGACAGAGCCTGCCCCGATGTTATCCTGCTTGAGGTTGTTCAGGTAGAAAATTGTCTGATCAGAGTGTCTTGATATGTTCCTGTTTAAGGCTGATGTAACTTAACTTGGGAAGCCTGAAGGCTCATTACATCTTCCTGGGAAATGGAACCTGGAGACTTGTGACAGGACTCTGCAATATGTGGGGTGTGATGTGCTGCTGGGGCTGGATGTGCTGTTTGGGGTGGTGGGCTTAACTCCATCTCCAGACACAAAGGATTTTTGCCCTTGCCCCTGCATCTTTATTCACATCAAGCCAACTCAAATCATGTTTCACTGGAAGTTCTGACAGCCTTGGAATAAATCCCTTTGTTCTGGGGCCCCTAACAAGAAGGTTTTCTGTCCCATTCTGATGGAGAGCAGGTGTGCATGGCTACTCCTTAAATGAATTATGCTTTGAGGCACCAGCTGAAACTTTCAGGAAAGGTTCCCTTTCATTATCTGCCTCCCATTACAGCATCAGTGCCTTCATCATTGCCCTGGGGTTTGTTTATGGTACCCAGGACAAACTCACAGCAGGGGAACTAAAGGGAACTCCAGCATTTCACTGCAGCATCCTGCCCATGGAGCTCAACAGCCAGGCAGGAATGAGAGCCCATCTTTTAACAGCTGCTGGATAGCAGCAAAGGCTGTCTCACTGTGAATAGCAAAGAAAAACAAACTGAAACAAAAAATCCCCTTTCCCACTGTAGGAACAGCACATCTTTCTTTGGGGAGAGCTCCTCCATGGCATTTGGAGGAGTAAAAACTGTGGTGGCTGTGAAAGCGTTCACACGATGGCCATCAAGGGCACAATGAAGCTTTCATTCTCCACATCACATCACTGAGATGTTTACACTAAAACTTTTGCTGTTATTCAGATTGCTACGCTGCAGCTAAATAGATTATTTTACAAGAATGAATGATAAAGTAAATTTCATCTTCAAAAGAAAACTCCAGCTATGGTTACTTGAAGGCCTCCCCTTCCCTGCAGTGTTTATAAAGGAACTGGATATGGAGTTTATAAACTTCCGAGGTGGGAAATGGTGCCTTCCACTGCTCCTTAATACCAGCTTCTTTGTGTGTTCTTGCTTTTTGATTCCGAGTGTAAAGACCAGGGGAGTGAATGAAAACAGGCTCAAATACATTTTAGGCCCCAGAAGAATCCCAGAACACCAGAGCTGGAGCACTGGAGTCTTCAAGTGAACTTGCTTAGAAAAATTGTTGCCCCTGCACCCTGCAGAGAATGTCCTCCCTTGTTTGCTTCTCAGACTGTCAGAAGGACACTGTGCTGCTTTTCCTTGTGCTTCCAGGGACAGAAGAACCCCCAGATTCTTTTAAAGCTGGATGTAAACAGCTCCTTGGAACGGTAGCTGTTAAACTTTGTTGAAAAGTGCTTAGCAATGACAAAAAAATGTTATTTCCGAAAGGATCTCTGTAGCACTGAGGGGTTTTTTTTGCAAATGAAAGTCCAAATTTACCGCAAAAATGTCCCTGTAACCTCTTATAATTCAAAACATATTCCTTGCTTTTCAAAAGCACAGGCAAATTACCAGGGAGCCTTTCTAAAATAAGCCTGAGGTTGGATGTTTGACTTTGTGGACAGTGCTGCTTGATAATCAGCATTTCCTTTTTCGCCTTTGCCTGTGTTGCAGTCAGAAAGGAGCTTTGCTTTGTGTGGTTTCTGACCTGTTCCAGGTGAGGAGAACACGAACAGTGCCTGTGCTGCAGTACTGGGATAGAAACAGGAGTATCCCTTTCCCTTATTTTCCTGATAAATTCGTGTCTCCAGCAAAACAAACAATGGAAATCTTGTCTTTGTTCTTGTTTTTTGGGCCATGCTGCATCCTGGCTTTCAAGGATGCAGACATTCCTGAGCTGGACCTCTCAGTGTCTGGCAGCTGGTTCTCTGACTCCGTGTTGGTTACAGAACTTAAACCCCTCTGAGGAAACGCCAGGGAAAAGCAGATCCATGTGAAGTGTGAAGCTTTTAAACCTGGTTTGAAACCCTGAGAGCTGGGCTTGGTAGGAAACGGAACGAAACCTAAACAAATTTGAAATGATTGGGAATATTTGGCTTCATTTTCCCAATCAGTCGATAGAAAACATGTTTTCCATTAAGGACTTACATTTTTGGAGACTTAAAAGGGGGTTGCTTATTGTCAAAACAAGTCTTGTTTTTCACCAAATGTCTTGGCTGCCTGATTTGATTTTTGTGCTGTCCCTGGGTCCCTGCAGGCAGTGTGGGGGAGCTGGTGCCAGGCTGTCACCTGGAATGCTGGAATCATGGGTGCTGTGGGGTTTGTATCTGAGTGCTTGTGCCCTGAGGAGCAGTGCCAGGCTCCAGCTGGCTGGCAGGAGTGGGAAAGCCAGGAAAGAGTGATGGGGGACACCCATCTCCTAAAAGATGCCACATGTATCATGTCCTGCCATGCAGGAAACCTCAAATCTCAAATCTTTCATAAACCTAAAGAATGCCTGATTGTTTCTGACCTGCTTTTCCTCTGGGTTTCTGGATCTTGGATGCTCTCATGGAGGAGCCAAGGTGGCACCTGCTGCTCACTGGATGAGCCATTGGAGCAGGAAGATGTCCACTGTTCCCAGAGCTGCTCTGAGGGGATAATGTGGGTTTGGGGCTCTGATCTCACATTACAGGCTGTGACTGGCTTCAGGGCCAGCTCAGATGTGTTGCTACTGAATTTAGGGAGAAAATTTGTGTCAGTCTTGGTCTTCTCCCAAGAGTTCTGTCCGTAACTGATTGGTAATTGGCTGCTCAGCTGCTTTCCTGAGGGGCTGTTTGTCAAAGCTAGTGAGCACACCCAGTGCAGATGGACAGATCGCTTGTTCTAGTGGACAAACAAAAATGTGTTGTGTTGCAAACTTTGTAGCTGAATCATGGAAACTGTAAAATTGGGACATAGTATTTCAAAATGTTCAACTCCATCTGATACATTTTAACCTTCTGCCTTTCCCATATTGTCCTTGTACCTAGGAAAGAATAACAGAAGTTAAATGCAGTAATCTTGGTGAATTTTGAAGACATTCTGTGGCACCTTGACCAAATGAAAGGAATCATTTGCTAGAGTTACATTTATTAATGTGCACTTAAACCACAATAAATCACAGGAGGGATAAGTGAACAGGTTCTTACAGAAAGACTGGCTTGATCAGTGTCAAGTTTATGTTGTACAAGGGATGTGGGAAGCTCAAACAGTTAAGTAGTCATAGTCAGATATTTGTTGGGGTTTTTTATTAAGACACCTTTGCTGCCTTGTTTGAAGGCTCCTCTTTATCTGTCCCTGGTTATGTGACATAAATCTTGTGCTGGCACTAATGCCCACAGCACCTTCCCATCCTTTGTGCCATGACAAAGGATGTTTCACCTCAAGTGCCAAATTCTCTTGTGTCTTGATGAGCAGGGTAAGCCCTAGAACCAATCTGGGAAAGCTTTCAGGGGAAAATATCCCCACCTCCTACCTACAGATGTACTGGCAGGCCTTGTTTAAGACAAACCAGCAGCCTCTGTTTATCCTAATGAGGTACTTGATGTGGAAACTGATAGCACTAATGGCCAGATCCCAAATAATTTGCTGTGTAGGAAAATTGCCCAATTGTGCCCACTCATCTGGTCCTCCCTGGGTGTCACATGGAGAGTGGGAGCCTTTGATTAATTCCCTAAGTAACAGAGTGCAATGGATATTTTGCAAATTAAAAGTTTCTATCTCTGAAGACAGAGATTTCTTTGTGTTTTGACCTGGGTTTTGATATTCTTTGTACCCTCCACTGCTATCAGTGCCAAATAGTTTCTTTTTTTCATCGGGGGAGAAAGCAACTCGGAAAAACATCCCATCCCATATCAGCTACACACCACGCATTTATCCATGAGGACAGGGGAGGAGCAATGTGAGGGAGAAGCACTGGCAAGTGCACGCATTGCCTGGTTTTGTTCTGTTGTCTGATGTTTAAACCTTTCAGATATTCTGTGGTTGTTTCCAACTTCACAGTGATGAAAGCTAAAACCCCCATAATAAGGGTGAGGATGGTTGTATTCTTTTTACTCTAACAGGGTGTATTTTAAGAAAAAACAATAGTTATTATGATACACGTAGAATAAACCACAAGTGGTGAAATTTATTTCTCAGACTCATTTTTCCATCCCTTCTCAGTGTTGTTGCTGCTGCCACTGTCCCCTTGGGTTGTCTGTGATTAATTTCTCCTGCCATGGAGTTTCACACCAAGGATTTTGACTTTGAAATTGCATCTTTCACTCAGAGAGGAAAAGTGGAGTAGTTTTCAGTTTCACAGAAATTTTGAATGAACACTGAGAAAGTAATGGCAGCAGATGGATTTTTATGGAGTGGGGAATGTCAGAACTACCTTTCAATTGTCACACAAGAACTGAGGGGTTTCGGGAGGGATGTCCGTGCCCTTAGGTGCTTTCAGGTGTTGGTGTTAATGCCTGGGAACTGATTTGGCTGGAAAAAGGATCTTTTGCTTCTCTGCTTAAGATCCCCAAGTGCATTCCAGGGTGGGAACTGGTGGCACAAGGTGACACTGGGGGTCCAGCTGGCCTGGGGTGACAGACCTTCCACAGCATTCAATTCCCACTGATCCCCTCCCTTCTCCTACCTGTCCCATTAGAGAGCTTACAGAAGGTCTCAATGGACACCTTTTCAGAGCTGTTTTATCATAGAATGTTAAGGGGCTGGAAGGGATCATTTAATCCCATGATGGCCAGGAACCCCTCCCACTAGACCAGGTTGCCCAAGGCCTCATCCAGCCTGGCCTTGAACATTTCCAGAGTTGGGGCATCCACAACCTCCCTGGGAAACCCGTTCCAGTGTCTCATTATCCTCGAATAAAAAATTTCTTCCTAATATCTAATCTGAACTTCTCTTTTTTCAATTTGTACCCATTTTGCCTTGTCCTGTCAAAGGACAAAGAGTCCCTCTCCAGCTTCCCAGTAGCCCCTTCAGACACTGGAAGGTGCTCTGAGGTCTCCACACAACCTTCCCTTCCCCAGGCTATGTTAATGTTAATTGTGTTAGAGTTTCCTTTCTAACATGATTCTCTTGGTTCAGCCTTGGAGCCCTGAAGGGCCCTGCTCTCAGCCACCTCCTCTGAGAGCCACAGAGACCCAACAGTCTTACCCCAGTGCCAGTCCTTGCTGTGCTGTTCCATTCTGTAATTATGCTCAGGATTAATCACTTTCTGGTGCTTCTGGATGCCTCTGCAGTGTTTGCCACTCATTTGCTTTGGGGTTTCACATTTGCAAAGTGTAACTGGCCTCTCTTTCTTGTTAGATTTGCCTTAAAGTGCATCATGGAGAAGTTAAAATAGCAATAGAAACCACTTCCTATTAAGTGGCTATTATCTTGTCTCGCTGTGACTTGCATTCTTACCAAGTGTATCGTGGGATCTCATGAAAACTCATTTGTTAGATCATACTTGTGAAGATACTTTTGGTGCTTTGTTCCTCTGATTCCAAATATAACCACCCTGTGATCTTAATCAACATTTGCTTTAACATTTCCCAGCTGGAAATTAACTCCCTGGCAAATTTGGCCAACACCAGTGGCAACATGAAGATGGCTTTTTTTGGTTATGAACTTAGTTCCTTGTTTTCTGTGTACAGATATGACTGTGGTAGGGGAGCACTTTGGGATTTCCTCCAAAGGTGACTCATGTTTGACAGATCCACCTCTAGCAAAAATGAGCTAGGCCATTACAGTGTGTGTTCTTTAGGCTACTGAATATTGTATCCAGTAGTCAGTGAACTTTCTCTGGTAGCTTCTATGGCTTTTAGTTTGTGTTTATTCCCCCATTTGTCCACCAAAGAGCAACAAAACCCTCCATTCATGGTTTTGCTGCTCCCCTGCCCTCCAGTCTGCCTTGGTTTTGTAACTGGGAATGGAAATTGCCCAAGGTCACCTTTGAGAAAGCAACACTGTTGTTGCTGACAGTCCTCTGCCTCCTGGCTGGTTTCCGTACATCTCTTGCTGGCAGCAGCCTGTGGGAGTCCCGGTGGATAATGAGTGTTAATTTCCTAGATAGTGCCGGGTTATCTCCACTTCAGTGAGAGTTTCGCCTTGCAAAACCTCAGCTGCAGCACGGAGCTGGTTGTGGGTGGTAAACTGATGGTAGCTGCATTTCACAGGAGCTGTGGAGCTGATGGGATGGGCCTGAAAGAACCAGGGAAACGCTCCCAGTCTGGAATCTGTGCGGTGTGGATTCCCCAGAGAGCAGAACAGGTCTGCTCAGAGGCAGAGGACTGTCCCCCAGCTAATTAGCACTGCCACCTCCTCTGAGAGCAGCATCTGCTGAAGCATCCACAGACAGAGGAGGGGCAAAGTTCCTCATGCCTTATCCAAAGCAAGATCTTCTTGTAGAAACTTCATCATGCAGCGTCTGCAGTTGGGCCTGGGGTGGCAGCTGTCAAATACTGCTGTGATGAGCCTCACACAACTGGAATAGGAGTTGAAAAGATTTCTAGCTGCAACTTTTTTTTTTCAGCTCAAGACACTCTTTCCCATTCTTTTCTATTCACCAGGATTTTGTTGCTGACATCTTTGTCCACCGGCCTCTGGTCCTTTTTAAACACTTTGTGTGGAGCCAGGAGCAGTTGCTTTGCTGTGTCTGTATCATGGGTGTTTATGGAATTCCTTTTGAAATAAATGACAGGTTAAATGGAAGGCAGTTGTCTCCACTATGGATTCTGTGTGTGAAGTTAAACACGTGGATCAAAACAGAAGTGTGAGCTATGCATTTCCCAGGATGAAATTGTCCTGGTTACAGTGCTTCTTTTGCTTTAAACCCCCCCACCCCTAATTTACAGAGTCACTTCCTAGTATTTACGGATATTACTTCCTAAAAGGAGATTGTTATCAATGCTTTAGTGCCCCCTCAGGGTTGCAGCAACAGGGTGACCTAACTGGGTTCATTCCTCCCAATTTAAATCCCTTCTGTCCGAAGAGGGATAATTCCTTGGATAGGGAAACGTTTCTAGCAGGGTCCCGCCTGCTCGGCGGTGGTCCGGCTTCCCTGGATTGAGGTGGGGGTGTCCCGGGGAGGGAGGAGCTCTGCAGCCCTGGGATTGAGCTTCACTCCACCCTTGGAAGCTCCGGCTCCTGCCGCTGCCCTTCCCTGGCGCTGGCAGGGCCGGCTCGGTTGTATAACGTCCTGCAGGAGAACCGGCTCCGGGACACAGCTCCGCGGCAGTGATTAATCGGGGAAACATCTAACAACCTTAAATGGCTGCAAATTTATTTTGGCAGGTGGAGACTGAGAAAGTCCCTGCTGCCACGGAGGGAGTGTTGCTCCGGAGCGCTCAGATCACATTTTGTTTGCCCTAACACTTTCTCCAGTCTCAAACTTTGACCACTGCACTGAAATCTCCTTTTTTACACATCTCTGTGCTGAGATTCCCACCCAGGTCAGACTATGGGGTGACATTTTTTCAGACCCTCACTGAACAGCAGAAGTGCCATTGCTTCTTGTCCCAGAGAATGCAGCACTCGTCCCTGTGGGTAAGGGGTGAAGTGTCCCTGTGCAGTGACGTGGTGACAGCCACAGCTGAGTGCTCAGGTTTGTCTTTCCGAGCCTTATGAGCTGGCACTGCAGATAATCCCAGATGTCCTCTGGGAGACTGGGCAGGATGAGGTCATGTACCAGCCTGCCAGACCAAATATTTCAAATATTCTTGTTACAGTCTTTCTGAAGGTGAGTAGGTAACTGGGTTCATCTGAGAGAGTTCTTTAGGAGTGCCCTGGATTAAGATTGGGTTTTAGATTTAGTGAGATAATAACCCACCTTTAAAAGATCCTTGATAAACCAGTGATAAGGAAGAATTGACTACTCTGAAAATTTTAATATCATTCAATATGTGAATTATTTTTTATTCAAAAGCTCCAAATTCTCAGCCTTTTTTTCTGTATGTTTTGAATTGGAATTTAGTTTTGATTTGAGGAATAGTTTGCTGGAATTTTTCTTTTTTAATCTCCTTGCTGGCCAACACGAGTTTTGTTGGTGTACCCATAAATTTCATGGAAGTTTGTTTATTTTACTGAGGCTCTGTTCAGGGCAGAAAGTACATACCCAAACATAAGTTTTATATGCTCTAGAAAACTTTCAGCTTCTCTTTCAGATTGCAATGGCTAGGTAGGACTAAAAATGGCTGTTTCTATCATGTTGCTATTGCTTGAGATGTCTGTGGCCTGCACTGGCTGTGGTTATGGGGGTGTTCTTAATTCTTCAATGAATTCTCTCTTTACCAGCAGGAGTGGTACTGGGTGTTGTTTGCCTCCAACCCTCTGCAAAGGCATCAGCAGGCAGGAACTGCACACCACCGAAAACCCTGAGCTGGTGTTTGCCTTTAAAAAACTCAACAGCGCAGATTTGAGACAGTCAATCTCTCTGCACACAGACGAGCTGTTAGTCTGGCAGGATGTAATTCCATTTTCCTGAGTAGTTTGATTTCCTTTTGGCCTGTCTGTGCTTCAGCTCGTCACTGCTCTTGTGCTGAATTGATGTTGACTCTAAGGAAGTTTTCTAAGTAATTCAAGCAAAGGATATTTGTGAAAAGATTGTGATTTGCTTTTATCTATAGCAAATGCAGGCTATCAAGAGAACTCATAAATGCTAAACTTCTAGGCCCATCTGTACATAATTTTCCAAGTCACATTTTATGGCTGCACATGGTGGCTGCAGCTCCTAGTGCAGAGAAGCAGCTGGCAGACACTGTTCCTTGCTTTTTAATAGGGTCTGAAGGCACAACACACGTCTGACACAGCCCAGAGACTGCCATGCATTAAGAGTTCATTCAGTTTACTTAAAATCTTAAGGCAAGTCTAATTTCAGGCATGTTGATTTCCTCAGAAAGCTTTTGTTAGTTTGGCTAGTGGCCACATTATGTAAGATATAATTATTTGGCCTCAAAGTAGTGATTTCAGCAAGGGAACGGCGTAAAGCTGGCTGTGGGCTGTGTTGTGGCAGCACCATTCCAAGTGACACAGGTGAGGTGTGGCCATAAAGGCTCTGGCTCCTTGGTCCCTGTATCCTATTCCCCTCCAGGTGCCTGTGGCTGTCCTCAGTGCAAACAGGGAAATCAGAAAACAACCAGGAGAACCTTCTCTTTTCATGTTTCCTGAAGGGCTTTGTGGCTGCAGCTGGTAACTCCCATGCAACTCTTCTTCTCTGGACCTGCTCCAAGAGGTGCCACAGCCAGGGCTGACTCCAGAGCAGCCCCTGGGGAATGTCTTGGGTGGCTTTGCCACCCTTTTTGTCTGGATCTGACCAGAGCTGTGTTCAGAGAAAGAATCAAACGCTCTGATTCTGCTGGCACAGCAGCCACAGCTGAGGTGTTTTTAAATCTGTTTTCCTGATATTGAAAAGAATTGTTAGGAACCTCCTTAAGTTTCCTTTAACCAGCTACTTCATTTTCCTTGGTTTTTTTTTTTTCCTTTGCCCTAGATGGAGTCAGTCAAGGCAGTCTGGAATAATGTGTGTGGAATCGACAGGCCATGTTCTGTCACACACAGCTTTCCTTTGAGATGACCTTTAAGCCTTGTATTAGTTGCATTTCCATTTAGGGAATCCTTGAGCTATTGGATATTATTGTAGGGGGGGAAGGCTGAGATAGAATCAGAATTTTCAGTGTTTGTTTTCTGATAGTAAGTTGCCTTCTTGCATGTCATCCAAGAATTCACACAACCAGTACTCCAAACTGGGCTGCTCTTGGAGGTGGCAGCAGCAGCAGCTCTTGGGCTGAGGAGCTGTGTGGGGCAGAGCAGGGACACCCTGAGCACGGTGACAGGGGACACAGGAATGCTGCCCTGCTCACGCCCTGCTCAGGCTCTGGAGGAGGCAGGTCCCTGTTGGGTCATTATGTGTCCCTTTCCCTCAAACATGGAATTCTGGGACAGCAGAGCTTGGCAGGAGCTTGATTTTATCAGGAGCTTTGCCCTGTGCTTGTCAGTGCAACTCCGAGTTTCACTTTAGAGTCTAATCCTGTTTTGGAAACTCACTTCCTTTTCCTCCTCTTGTGCCATTTTATGATTTAGATGCACTGTTCTCATGATGTTTCACTACTGTGTTGAGCATAAACTGTGGTTTCCTCTGAGTTCTCCAGCGTTCACATCCATAGCAGTGAACAGGGATGGTCCTGGGGCTCAGTGCTGCTCTCCCTGCAGCTCCTCTCAGGCAACCCTTCCTGCTTCTGCACCTTCCTCCCTGGCTCTCCTGGCAGGAGCAATCCTGGGTGATGCTCTGGCACAAAGATCTCCCTCTGTCCTATCAGCTAAGAACAGTCCTGCATTCCAGTTCAATACCTGTGTGAACATTTGTAGCTTCTCAGTCCTAAGACAAAGCAGGGAGTGTTACCAGCAGTGCAGGAATTAACTCACTTTAAAGTTTTTTCCTGTCTAAAGCTTTTGTGACTCTGGGAATGTGGCATCAGCTCTCAATTTGGGGAAGCTCAGATTAGTATTATGTAGTCTAAATACTTGTCATGTATTTACTACTGATTTATCAGGTACTGAAGGGATGAACCAAGCCACTGACTGCTGACAGACCACCTTGGCCAAAGTGGCTGAGGGGTTAATTTTCAAAGTCACATCCGTTTACTGAAGGTACCAGCCTGACACTTGTTTTGCAGTGGAGGAAGGTGCGGGTCTTTCTGCTGTAGGGTTTTGTGGTCACAAGTCACTGAACCTAGTTTACAGCTATTTTTATTGTCTTAATTTCTTTCAGATCTCTACAGGATGCTGGTGCTCTTAACGTCCTAGTTTTTGCTGTGATTCTGTGAGTGCCAGCTCTGAGGGAGGCACTGCTGTCATTGCAGCTCTGCCTGGGAGTGCCAGCACCTTGTGTCCTGCTGCCGTGTCAGACCTCTCTGTTTGGAGCAGGCCCTTGTTTGGATGCCTCTCTGAATGATCTGTCAATAGCTGAAATAATACCTTGATCCCAGAGCGAGTGGTGTGCCAGAAATGCCTCTTGCTGGCCTGGCCAGCCCTGTGTCACAGCTAATAAATAAACTGTCCTGGTGCTCCCAAACTGCCCTTCCTGTGCCTTCAGGGGGCCTGTGGTTCCCTCTGCTGGGGTGGCTACAAACCATGGCTTCATGATGGGAACACCAGCACAGACAGCTGCCCAAATTCTGCCTGACTGTGGCTAAAATCATGGCCTAGCTGGACTTCTCTCTTCATTGCTGTCAGCTGTGGTGTGAAGACAGTTCTCTCTAACCATTTTCCCTCTTTTGTGAGGGAGAGGCAGGAACATGAGGGGACCACGAACCAATTCAGGGTTCAAGAAGCAGCAATAAAAGTGCTATTATGAATGAGCAATGGCTTGTAAAGGGCTCCAATCTGCTAATGTAGGTTACTGGGTTGATACCATTGCTTTAATAACGGTTCTTTAGTCTGGTTAGATGTTTTGACAGTCCTTTCAGCTTGAATGTGAGGCGTTGGTCCCTTGTGAATTTTGGATTATTTCTTGAGGTCACTTTTCCAGTTGCAGAACCTGTAACACTGAGCTGCAGAGCACACTGCTGTTCTGATCAAACTGGGATGATCACAGGCTCAGTAATTGCAGTGGTGTTGATGTAATTATCACCCAACAAGCTGTAATTTGAAAATGGGCCCCACTGCTTGGCCAATGTGGTGCTGTAGTTTGGAAGCTTTTAAAATACTGATCCCTTTGTTTTGTTATATGCTGCTTATATCTGATCAGCCTGTGATGAAAACCTCCCACGTGCCCTTTGCCTTGTAATTACACGTTTACAAACAATCGATGCTGTGGGGGAAGTGCAGCAGGAGGCTGTGTTTAAACAAGCAGTCCTGCACTCAGTGCAGTTTCTGCACGTGCCATATGCTGTGTGCTGGCTTGTGTCTCAGCAGCTGGTCAGTGTTTTATGAAGTGCTGTCCCAGCACTGGGGGGTTTTCCCTATGGAGGCTGCTGGGAACAGAAGGAAGGACTGTCTGATACCTTTGGAGACACAAATGTTGCACAGCCAGGGCAGTGTCACCTTGCTGCTCATACCAGAGCATCGAGGTACCTGTTCTCCCAGGTCTCTTTGGAAACAGGGTTCAAACAGGTGATCAGGAAGGACTTTAGGAGCAAAACAATTTGAACCCACTCAGTTAAACCAGGGGTATAAGTCCTGCCCTCATTTGGAAGCAGTGATCAGTATGCGAGGAGGCAATAACTGATCAAAAAGGATCCCAGATTCCTGGAACTCCCTGTGGTTCATGGAGGTGATGGTTTGTGTTGTGTGTGTTTGAAAGGAAATGGTGCTTCACATGCTCAGTAACACCTGGGTGTCAGCATCCTCTTCTTTCCTGACTTACTGAGGAAGATGGGGGGCTTAAAACAAGATAGTCCAGCAGCAGCAAGTTAATATTTAGTTCTAGTAATATCTGGTTTATTTCCTGTACAGTTAATCCTCAGCTGCCCTGGAGAGGGTGGTCTGGTTGCAGATTAACCACAGCACTGATAAAGGTGCACATGAGCTCCATTCAGAGGCAGCTGGGTCCTGGCAGGGCACAGCAGCCCAGGTGTGGAGCTGGGAGAACGTGCCCGTGCTGCTTCCTGGTGGGGAGCTGATTCCTCAGCCTGTGGAGCTCCAGCTTGTGAGGCTGCTGAGCTGAGGGGGCTCTGTACAGGGAGGTTTTGGCCTTTTGCCACCACATTCCCTGAGTGGGAACCCTGGGGAAGAAGCTGCAGGGATCTGTCAGGAGGTGATCCCCACTTCTGCAGTGTGGGCACCATACAGGAGTTACTGGTGTTAAAATCTCTTTATCCAGTTAGTGGAAACTGGTCAGTGCAGTTGATGAATCAACCCCAAAACTTCAGCTGCCTGCATGCAGGTATCCCAGGGAAGGTTTGTGGCTGAGCCAGGGGCAGGGCTGGCAGCTGGGAATGCAGGGTCTTGACAGTGGTTTGGTAAACCAGCTTTGGCCTGCAGGGCTACTCAAATGGAAGAGGTGTAACCTGGCCTACACAGGTACCTGTGGGAGCAGAGTGTGGGTGTTGGAGAGCTCTGGGACTGTGAACAGAGCTCTCCAACAGATCCCTGTCCAGGACTGCTGCAGGTGCTGGGCAGCAGCTGCTGAAACCTCTGCTGGGCAGGGGCTGCTGAGGACACTGGGCTTGAGGGAGCAGGAACCTCCTGCAGCGGTCACGAAGCTGAGGCAGCTTTTGTAAAAACAAGGTTCACAACATCAGCGGTGCCAGGCGGGGAAAATGGTGCCCCTGCCGAAGATGCTGGATCCCAGTGGATGCAACCCAATTATCCAGAACGCTGAGCCATTCATTTCCAGCTGAGTAATGGGCTGTGAATGGCAGGGTCACAGATCAGCGCAGAGGGTGATGAGAGGACACCGCAGGAACTGTGTGACACCAGGCACCAGCTCAGGGAGCTGCATGAGGTGCCTGGATGCTGTAGGAGGAGATGCAGTCAAAAAAGTGGAGGAAATGATGGTTTGACTTCATAAGATACGTGCAGGTTTTGTTATAATAACTATAAACAGGTTTGTGTCTCTGTATTTAATACAGGATAAATGAGAAGAAATGGAGATGGTTAAAGGGGTGTACAGTTACGAGTGGTTTGTGGAGGACAGTAAATCAAGTCTGAATTAATAAACTAAAAGTGGAAGCAAACCTGAGCTAATCGAATTACACTGTGTCTGTTATCTCCTCTCTCCCAGCCTTCCTTTTCTCCCTACTTCTGCTCCCTCCCCATATCCCCACCAAAAAAGGGAAGGAGAAAGAATTTGAGGCCTAACACTGGTGAAACAGCACTGGGTGGGAGAGGGGAAATGGTGAGCTCTTCTTGCTGGCTGAGGGCATAGGTGGGTTCTTTATGTGGACAGGCTGACCCTGTGTCTTGGGGCTTCCGCTCAGGGCTTGCAGAGGCCATGCAGGATTCCTTCATCCTTGGCTAGTGAGGATCTGTTGTTCACTTCTCCAGAACCGGATGAGCCACAGCCCAGAGGAGATATTTCCAGAGTCCTCTTCAAGTGGTGTTAAACTGTTTTGGATCCCTGGTCTGTCTTGCTTGAGGTTACATCAACAGATCTGGACTAAGGGAAGGATTTTTCTTGTCTCAGGTTACTGGACAGTTTTGGAGGGTTTTTGCATGGCCCATTTCCTGGAACTGTTGGCATTTTCACTGCTGAACTGTGATTATTTTAGGACTGAGACAGACTTTTCACTCCTCAAGCAAATCCTGCTTGCATGAGAGAGAAGGAGGAGGGACAATTAGCTGCGCTTTACCTCCTCTGACCTGGCACTTTGAAAGAAGTGTAGATAAGATGATAGTAACTGTCCTTATCAGCATAATGACCTGTGCAGCTTATCAAAGCTGCTGATTTTCTATATGTAGGAGCATTTCCTTAACTGTCAGTGCCACTCTGTACCCAGCTAAAGGCCAAAGAATGGTGTTTAAGATGAGTGTAGATATGAAGTGTCAAATTCCTTTGTTCTCCTGCTCAAAGGATAGAGATGTGAACAGGAAATAACTGAGCTTTATTTCTTTTCCTGTAAGTCCCTCTTGAATATATTTAGGAGGAAAAGAGTCATTTCATAAATGCATTCCACTCTCCTTTTGACAAAACCAGGATTTGTAGTAGTTTTATTGGCACTGCATGAAAGTGCCGTGACTGAAACACTCGAACCCTGTCTTTATCTGCAAGTCCATCAGGCCATGCCATTGGATCCAAAGCTGTAGATGCATTTTCTGCCTAGATTGTCTAAGTGACCATTTTATTCCTCAGATTCAGTCAGAAGACTGTGGGCAATAGTTTTTAGGAGGAGCCTTGTGTAAATGTAAACCTTTAAAGTTAATTTTGCATACAAATACCAAAAATAAAGAACCGTGGAATCCCAGGATGGTTTGGGCTGGAAGGGACCTTAAAGCCCATCCAGTGCCACCCCTGCCATGAGCAGGGACATCTTCCACTACCCCAGGGTGCTCCAAACCCTGTCCAGCCTGGCCTTGGACACTCCCGGGGATCCAGGGACAAGGATCCCAGGGATCCCACAGCTGCTCTGGGCACCCTGTGCCAGGGCCTCCCCATCCTCACAGGGAGGAATTTCCTCCTGATATCCCATCTAACCCTGCCCTTCTTTATCTTCTAGCCATGGCTACATTAAATAAAAAGAACATGAAAATACTATAATCCTTGAGGACTGGGATGTGTGAGAGAGCCGTGTATTAGTGACTGTTGCATTACATTTTATACAATATCTAAAATGCAAGTAATAAGAGTTGCGTGTATTGTGGGTTCAAATTCTTGCATTCAAAGCAGAATTTCTTAAGTTCACCAAAGGCTGCTTTGGGGTCAGGGTGGCAGCTTTGCTGCTCATGGATAATCATGGATTAGCTGATGTCATAGTGTGTGTGCTGATATATAATGATTGGCAGTTGTATTCCACTGAGGATTGCCCCCTAAATGTATGAATTGTCAGTGCTTTCCCACTGACCCAGCAAAATATTCTGAGACCTGAAGCACTCTATTGTTTCCAGAAGTCCTTGGAAAACTGGCAGTAGAGCCATTCCCCTCATTTGCTACTGCCTGCTGGAGGCTGACCACTGAGTGTGTGAGGAGCTGATAGTGACCATTTCTATGTTTATACTTACTGGTAATTCAAGAATATCTTGATTATTCCAATGACACGAGTATTGGTGAGATATCCATTCATCTTTTGTGCAGCAGGAATGAGTGTGAGAAGGGTAACACAAACCACTTAAGTTTAAAAAAAACATAGAAAATAACATAGAAAATACGTTTTCCATCTAATAGATGATTTCCTCTGTTTGTAAAAGGTGTAAAGAGATTAACAGTTTGTGACTGCCTGACTTGTTGATGCCAAGTGGTTTTTTGTGTTTCATGCTGTTCTGTGAGGGCTAAGCAGCTGACTGTTTAGGGGAGGGAAGGAAAGAAGGAGGTAGCTGTGTTTGGAGGAGGATGTGTCAGCTCTGAACTGTTGCTTAAGCAATTTCTTAAAAATCAAAATCAAAATCTAAATAAAGCTGATAGCAAAATTAATTGGAAAACCTGTAGTGCTCCTCCTGGAGATCACAGTTGTGTTCAGCTGTCACCTGGCGCTGCCCGTGTGTGTCAGAGCTTGGCGGGGGCTGTTTGAGAGCCCCTGGGGAGGGTCCAGCCCCCCTGCCCTGAGCGGGGCCGGCTGCTCCGGGGCTGTGTGAACGGGGCTGGGATCGCCCTGCACAGGAGCAGCAGCTTCACTCCGTGCTGCTCTCAGTGTGTAATTGGGTCTGCCAAAGCTGAGCGTCACTTCACCACCACCTCAGGCTAAATCAGCGCTTTCACTAAATAATTAGTGGCCGTAAACATCTTTATTAAACTTTTTGATAAACTCTGGCACTGATCTGACTTTTGGAGACTGTCATTAACTAATGCTTATTACCTGGCAATTGATACATCACAGAAGTAAAAGCCTGCCTGAATCCTTGGGCTGATTTGTCCTTCAAAAGATCATGTTTTAAATAATTTCACAGGGCTCTGAATTCCACTGGCTAGGATTAAAAATTTGATGGTGTGGTCAAAGCCAGCTTGGCTTATGGCAGATAAATTGAAGATGCTTTCAGGTTATCTGCATATTAATTCTGATTTGTGTGGTATTTGTGCTGTCTCACATTATTATTACTTGAATAGTCTTTCAGCTTCTGAGTGGGAGCTGTCTTTGACAGAAAAAATATGTCAAATGTAAGGGAAGTAAATGAACCCAATCTTTCCGGTGATAATTTAAACCGATAAACCAAGCAGCATGTAAATCAAGTAATCTGTTTTACTAATCAAACCTTTTAAGTCCTTTTCCATCTTGCTAATGTTCCCCTGGGTTATCTGTGTACAGTTGCCATTTAGGAATTCACTCCTTTTGCAGTGGATGATGAATGCATAAATAGCAGTTCTCCTGCTGCTCAGCTGCTTTTCCATTCAAAGAATGTAAAGTGAGGTACTTCAGGCCACTGTGCAAATTCATTCGCTTATCTTGCCACTTCTGCCCTGCAGTTCCATACCCACAAGGGTGTTTGAAGCATTCCCTGTTTTGTTCCTTCTCCTTTTCCCTTTTTGAAGTTGACTTTCAGTGAGAGGGAGAAAGATCCTGGTACTAAATCTGCCAGCTCGGTCACACCCATGAATTTAAGTGAACCCACTGCACTTGGTTGTTATTTAAAAACCCCTTTGTTTCCCACCCAAACTTTCTGTGGAATATTAGTTGCTCTTTAATTGGAAAAACAAACCTTGTGTGTTTACTGGGCCTTTTCACACTGGCATGATCTGGTCCCTTAAAGAGCCTGAGGTTTTGTCTTCCAGGGCACCTCCTGCTCCATTCTTGGTGATGGGAGAGACTGGGAGATGGAGGAGAGGGGTTTTGGTGCAGTTCTGTTCAGATCTTCATGACATGAAGCTTTTCCAGTACAAAACAACAAATGCTTGAAAGAAAGCCCCAGGAACAAATCTGAGCTAAATCTGTATCCAAACTGAGAAGCTTTTCCTGACTAGCCATGCTTTCAAGGGAGCACGAGGAAAAGTCCTTTCAGCCTCAGCAGTTCATGGACATATTGTTGAAATGTATTTGCTTTGTGATTTGCAAACTTAATTTTCCCCTCCACTGCTTGTGGTTCTTTGTCCACATGCTCTGGCTGAGGCCGTTGGTGTCTGAAAGGAGTTGGTGGCAATCTGGGGGTGCCCGAGGTCGCAGCTGTCCCTCATTGTCCCCACAGCAGACGTGGCAGAAGGCAATCTTTGACTGAGGGGCAGGATGGGCAGCTGGAGGTGGAATGTCCTCATCTGCTGCTTGGAGACTCAGTGGTGTCCGCCAGAGCCCTTGGCTGGCACTGGAAGGGCTGAGACAGTCTGTGGGCCAGACCACAGAGCTGAGTCACCAGCACGTGCTGTGAAAGCCAGGGTGCCTGGAGAAGCCCAGTGTCACAGTCAGTGTCACAGCTAGTGTCCCAGCCCGATGTCCCAGCCCGGTGTCACTCTCAGCCCAATGTCACAGCCAGGTAACACATAGGCATGTGTAAGGACTGTCACTATTTGGTTTGGGGTGCCGTGGTGCAGATCACTGCAACAACTCCAAAGGAAGCCCTAATGATGCAGAAACATGAGTCATTTGCATGTTTTGCATTTCTATTTTTGCCTGGTTTTTATGGCCTGTATTTGTATAAATAAGGCACCTAATTTTATTTTATTTGTAACGTTACCAGAGCACGGAGCCATTCTTTTGGAGTGCTGGCAGATGGGGCTCTGTATCTTAATGCTGCAAGATGATTCTTGGGTTTTCTGAGCCCTGTCCCAAACAATGCTGCATTCAGGGGCTCCAGTAGCATCCACAGATCAGCAGTAGCCATGAGCTTAACAAATCAGAATATTCCTTCCCAGCAGAACAATGAAGCAGCTGAACATCAGCAGCTCCCAGCCAGCTGACTGCTAAAGGAGTCTCCAGGCATTTCCAGTGAAAACCTGTGGAATCCTGGGACTGTACCTTGGCACTTGGGCTTGTGGAGTGAGAAGAGGTGTAGCTATCACAAGATTCTATTAATTGAACAACACTCCAAAGGCTCAAGGGACAAAAGGAGGAGAGAGGGCTGAATCTGTCCAGGGCTTTATGCAGGGCCCTTCCCACCACCCAAATCCATTCCTCCTTCTCCTGCCCACCATGTCTTGCCCCTCCCTTTCTCCACCTGAATACCTGTCAGAGTTTCCCCTTCATCCTCTCTAAACCAGATAGTTTAAAAGCAAACGCTCCTTCCCCAGTTCAGCCAGAGTGTGGACAGAGTTGGGAAATGTCACACTATGTGTGTGTTAGAGCATGGCTTAGAAAATAAGGTTGCAAATCATCAGTGCAGGGGCTGATACAGTTTCAGGTGATGTTATTTGTGAGTGGTTGTTGTTTCCTGAGTTACTGGAGAGTTGGGAGCAAGGAACAGGGGCTCAGTCATGGGCTTTGTTTTTCTGCATGTTTCTGGATCTTTCTGCTGGGTTGAAGGATTTTATAGCCCTTCCAGCATCCCTCACAAGAAGGTTATTTAGAAGCATCAGCTTGCCTGGACACCACTGGGACAAAGCCACAGCTGCAGAATTCACACCCCACTGATCCAAGGTGAGGAAATGAGGCACAGTCTTCCTCATGGTGCAAATCTATCCATCCACAGGCAATGCCCTGGTGTTTGCAGTTTTGTTCCCTGAAATGCCTGAAGGTAGCAAATCCTTTAACACAGGAGTGTACAATCCAATGTGCAAAGCTGAATTCCCAAAACTGAAGGCTGGGATAATTGTGATGTGGCAGCTTACAGTTAATATGGACACGAGGTTTGGAAAGAGGAGGTGAATGAAGGTGAAATGTCCTTTTTAAGTACCTGAGTGCTGTAACATCAGAGTGCAAGGAACATAATGGATCATGAAGTCAGTTGTTGGTCAGTGCAGGAAGCCAAGTCTTCTAAATACATACATAAAACAAACTCAGCCATATCCAGCAGGGCTCCCTGGTCCTTGCAGCTGCCACTGAACTGCTCTGCAGCTTTCCCTCTCCAGCCTGTGTTGGCCAGGGTCCTCCATTCCCATTTTCCCTTTGTATGGGCCTGTGTGGTGTTCTGCTTAATATTTTCTTCCGGCTGCCTGGCAGGATGATTCTCATCTCCCCAGGTATTTATAGGTGATCACTTCCACCTTTTCTTCCTCCTCCTAATTCTGTGAGTGTCATGCATTTAAATGAGCTCCTCTGCATGACAGGCTCAGTGCTCCAGCTGGCTCAGGGTGTGATGGGAGCAGAGAGGAGAACCTACCTGACTGCTGAGCTTTCTTTTGCTTTTTATTGTCCCTTTAGAGGTTATGTGGTTATGTGCTTTTATTTGGCAGATTAAAAGTTAGAGATTGTGGGCAGATGGCATCCTCTTGTCTGCTGCTGTCCCAAGCCTGTTCTGCTGTTTCCTGGTTAGATCTGGGATCCCAGGATAATGCCCCCTCGGGACTGCACTCAGGGCACCGTCCTGCCCACAGCACGATGTGGTTACTGCACTCAGATTTTACCATGTCCCAGGCTGATTTTCACGTGGAAACTGGGAGTGTTTTACTGCTGCACACACAGGGAGCAAACTACTTCCCTCTACCTGTGCTGGCAGCGACTTCCTCCTGTGTGTGTTGGAATAAACCACAAAGCATTGTGTAGAGGCTTTTCAAAGAACTTCCCTTTAACTCCTTATCTATCTCAAGTCTGCTTGTGCCTTCTGCTTGTGCCTTCTGCTGAGCTCCAGAGCTGGAAAAGGAGTGTGCAGGGCTCCCCTGCTGCAGAGGGAGCTCGGCCGGTCTGACGCAAATAGAAATGAGAGTTCAGTGACTCCTGTGTTTAGTGGTTTGGCATTTTTTCAGTGCAAGGTTCACGCTTTGCATTTAAGAAGAGGGATTTTGATATTATTCCTGTTCCTACATCTCCCAGTTTTAGACTTTATTCAGTGTTCATTAGAGCTGGTTTAGCATCCATCTCCCATTTTCCTTCCCCTGACCTTACCCAGTGGGTTTGCAGAGCTGGTGGATGACTCAAGGGTCAGCTGGGTTGGAGCTGAATCAGCCCCATCAAATTACAGACAATTTGCTTAAGCCTTGGTTTCTTTAGGAAGATGTGGCAGTGGTCACTCGTAGTTTGCTAATTTTACTTAGAAAAAAGTGGCATAATTACAAAGAACTCTTTTAACCTAATTTCCAAGCTGGCTGGAGGCTGTAGATGAATGGAGTATTCCTCACCCTGCCCTGTCTGCTCCCTCCATACAGGAAAGGAGTGGTGCAGAACGTGCTCCAAATGGCATTTCCTATTTTGTTCAACTGGCAGCATCTGAACACTGAGTCCATGCAGGCCAGCTGCAGGCAAAAATCTCACCTGCACCCGACATGAATTTAATTGCAGTTTTCCTGGCCCTCAGGGTGGATCAGAACCATGTAGACATGCGTATTTTGAATATTGTAGACATGCATATTCATGATCAGGACAGACTTGGATCATTTTCCTGGTGCAGGGAGGTTATACTGACTGGACAGTTTTTTGGTCTGTTTTTCCAAGAGCAGCAGGAATATTTTAGCCATAGTTCTGCCAACGCAAATCCTGTTTATCTGAGTGCTCTTGTGGGAGGCTGATTCCCTGTGAGACAGTTTATGAACAATTTACTGAAAGGCTTGAAGTCCTGCTTGACAGCTGAATTTACTTTGAGATTTACATAAAATAAAGTCTTTAAGCAGCACTGAACTCTCAGTAGAGAGACCCAGTATCACATAGAAAAGGCCTGAGTACCTGAGGCACAGAGTGAACTTTGCTTTAGGAAAGTCACTCACTTCCCAAAGCACGAGGAGAATGGGGTTGTTCCCTTGGGTGAGTGCAGGCTACTAATTCTTGCATTTACAAACCAGGTAAATATGGTTTCATTGTCAGAAGTCTGCTGACATTCCCTTTCTTCTGAACACATCCTAAAGGCCCATCCTTGGCTGTCCATGAACATCTCCTCATGAACACAGGTTTTAATTAGATGTCTCCACACGGGTTTGCAAAGAGAACAGACTCTCAAAGCCCGGAGTCATGGACTTTTAATGTATATATTTAATGGAAAAAAATAACTGAGGCTTGTTACCCCATTTGGGAGAGTAACCCAAACCACGTGGGATGTTTACAACAGGAAAAGGAATTGTCCCTGCTCCACATAGTAGAGGTGTGCAGCTCCTGGATCATTCCTCCCATGCACAGAGGAGGAAGAAAAAGCTGTGTGCCCATACTCAGTATTTCACTTTGTGCTTTGGAGTTCATAAATAAGATGGAAATAAAGAATAGTTTGAAACCACCAGTTTTGATTCTCTTAATCTTCAGTGGGACTGGGTTTGCTGCTGACTAGCACAGCTGAGGGAGCTGTAGCACTCTGGATTCTGTCCTGAATTATTTGTTTTTCCTTAACTTTTCCTTTCCTTTAAGGCACTGCTGCGCGGCCAAACTGAAAGGCCATCTCAGTGGGTGTCTGTGCTGTGACTGACTGAGCAGGGTCTGTCCTGGGGGACCTGTGAAGCATCAGGAAGGGCTGAGCCCAAGGAGCTTCAGGGAGCACCTGCTAAGGGGTAAAGCTTTGGTGTGCCTGTAAAGCAGAATGTGCTGCCAGCCTGTGAGCAGTGCTGAGAACGGAGCAGGTCAGGACCAGAGAGGGACTTTTTCCAGTAGAATATTATCCAGAATACCAATACCTGCACTTCAGCTCTCCTAAAGGAACAGCAAACTGGTGACCTGCCGTGTTTCTCCAGCAGATGCTCTGTCCCTGGGCTGTTGGACAGATGGTCATGGGGTGGCAAAGTGCGTTAGTGAGGAACCGTTTGCCCGGTGCTCAGGGCTGGCAGTGCTCCCCAAGGGCTCTTTGGCTTCTGGAGCAGAGGAGTTACATGTCAGTGATTAATTAGGAATTCC
This sequence comes from Ploceus nigricollis, assembly GCA_013399945.1. Classification (NCBI taxonomy): domain Eukaryota; kingdom Metazoa; phylum Chordata; class Aves; order Passeriformes; family Ploceidae; genus Ploceus; species Ploceus nigricollis. Next base: position 121,019 of record VXBC01007197.1, read on the forward strand.
CTGTCTGATGTGAGTGCTGGAGCTCGGTGAGGCGTCTTTGTGTAACGGTCCCATCCTGCAGATGTTGTTTGGGAGTGTGGGTTCCAAGTCTTGCCAACTAACTTTTCTTTATTTGTACTGAGTGCATTTGAAGTTGCATCATTTCCTCGGTAAGAACAGTTTTATTTTGACTGGAGTGTTTGTCAGGTGGAGGAAATCCTAAATGTGAGTGCTCTCTGGTGGTGGAGATGTCTGCTTCAGTGTTCCCATTTCTGCAGTGTATTTTCCAGGAGCAACTGCATGTGAATATACCTTGTCTGGACTTAAAGATCCTTTTTTTTCCAACTCCTTTCCCTAAAAATAAAAACTACAAAACAAAGTAAAAGTGTATTTCTTGTCTTAGTGGACTTCTATCCTAGAGAAGAATTTCTCTCCCTTAAAATTATTTATATTCTGTGACTCACTGGTTTTTATTTTCTCATTATCAATTGATGTTTTAATGAGGTAATAAAAACTTCTCATGAAAGAGCTGATGTTCCTTCTCAAAATAACTCACAAGAATTAAATTCTGTGAATTGCCTTTTGGCTGCTGAGCTGCTGGAGAGAGGGGACTGAGGGGAGACTCACTGGGGCTGCAGCTCCTCCCCAGGGGGCAGCTCTGATCTCTGCTCCCTGTGGCAGGGACAGGATCCAGAGAATGGCTGGAGCTGTGTCAGGGGGGGTGGGATGGAGATCAGGGAAAAGTTCTTCCCCCAGAGGTGCTGGCACTGCCCAGGCTCCCCAGGGAATGGTCCCAGCCCCGAGGCTGCCAGAGCTCCAGGAGTGTTTGGACAGCGCTGCCAGGGGTGCCCAGGGTGGGGTTGTTGGGGTGTCTGGGCAGGGCCAGGGGTGGGACTGGATGATCCTTGGGGATACCTCCCCACTCAGGATATTCCATGATTCTATGACATTGATACAGAAATTATTCAAATGGAACTATTGCAGGGAAATGTTTTGTTGTAGCACAAGCTGATGTGACTTCCATGAGATACAAAACAAGGTTTGACCCTGGGGGTGTCACCCCAGGAGTGGATCCTGGGGTTCCTTTTATTAAGGAACTTTTTTTTTATCAAGGAACTGCACTGTTGTTGCCTTGAGTAACGAACCCCAGTTCTATGTGTTACACCTCAGCACTAAAATGTCTGTGCTGGCTGTGAAAAGCACCAAATGGATTTGTGGTCTTGTTTTGTGACCTTGCCCTGCAGAGGAATCATAGGTTTAACACAACTCAAAGCTCCCCATTTGCCCTGCCCTCGTGGGTTGTTTTCTTAAGCTTTTCTGAGCTCTCCATGGGTGAGGCAAACCCGGCTCTCCCACCAGAGCTGGGAAAAGAGGCCCTGCTGTTCTTGGCCTGCTGCTGTGCTGAGCCATGCTCAGGGATGAAAAGGGGCTTTATCAGCAACGAGGGGCGAGGAGCCGGAGCTCCTGGTGAGAACATCTGAGCACAGCCTGCAATTTTAACTCTGGTGCTAGGAAAGAAAGAGAAATGAACTGAGTGTAAATGGGGCGTCACTTGTTCATAAAGTCTGTATCCCCAGAGCCAGGCTGGAGAGGTGCCTGTTTGTCAAGCCTGGAGGCAGATCCCTCTTCCCTCTCATCTCCATCTGCCTTTCACTACAGAGCTGAAGACACAACTCATCAGAGCCCAGTAAAACCTTTTAGAACTTGGCTTGGAGGCCCAGTGTGGGATCTGCTGTCTGAGCTGAGCTGTGGGGAAGTGGCAGACAGGATGTGAGCCTGCTGCCTGTGCCAGCATCCCAGCTAGAGCCCCTCCGGAGTGGGGGCTCTGCAGGGACAGGCTACAGGGCCAGATCTGGAGGTTCTGCTTAGAGGCAGAGGGTGCTGGCACTGCCCAGGCTCCCCAGGGAATGGTCCCGACCCTGAGGCTGCCAGAGCTCCAGAAGCCTTAGGACACCTCTCCCAGAGATGCCCAGGGTGGGATTGCTGGGATGTCTGGGCAGGAACAGGGGTGGGACTGGATGATCCTTGGGGGTCCCTTCCCACTAAGGACATTCCCTGGTTCTATGATTCACTCAGGGACGCTGAACTCTCACGGGAGGAAACTTAAACTGGGCTCTGGCAATGCAAGTTTACATAATTCATTACTTAAGGAAGAGGTCAGAGTATTGGGTGCTGTGATGGTGGCTTGGCACGACACTGCAGCAGGAATGGCCTTTCTTCCTTTGTTTCTCCTCAGCTAAAACAACCCCCCTCACCCTCTCTGTGGCCATGAACCCTCCAGCTGCTCATGGGGCTTAAAACCTCATCCACAATCTGCTGGGTCTTTATTTTCAGCATTAGCAGTGCCTTGAGCAGCAGTTCTGTGCTACTGGGCAGGGACTTGGGAGAGCAGGCTTGGTGTTCTCCATGGGGTAACTCACCTTTTTCGGGTGTCCATCTCCAGGAGGTGGAATGATTCTGCTCATTGTGATGTCCTTGTGGTTTCTATTACATATTGATGTCCCAGTGTGACTTGATCTCCTTAATACCACCAGTGTTATGTGGGTTTGGTTTTTCAAGCTCTCCTCTGTGTATGCAGAGTCCCTCATGGGCTCCCAGCCTGGCATCCGATCCCTTTGCACTTCTACCTGTTCAGGATCTTCCAAAAAAGTTAAAATTAGGGGTATTCATATTGCTAATTATGTTGACTTTATCTTTTCTAAAACATTATTGGTACCTTTCAAACAGCATATATCTCAAAAAAATGTAAAATATCTTTGCCTTTTAAGCTCATTATTATTTTGGGAAATGCGTATCAGGACTCCTTCAGTTAAAAATGATGTAGGAACAAGAGGATGTTTTGCAATTCTCGTGTCTTCCCAGTGCAGTATTCCAGGAGGAAGCTGGAGTGGGAGGCACCAACACCTCTAGAAAGTGGAATGCTGGTTGCTGGATGATATTTCTTGAGTTTTATTACACCTGCTAAAAACTGACACTGCCAAGATGCTGCAGAAAATTCTCAAATGAACAATAGAAAATGTCAGAGCTGTCACCACATGGGGGTGGTAATGAATTTCAATAAAGTAACGCTGGAATTCGTGCCGGAGTCCATCAGGATTCGAGGCTCCCGGGCTCTGTGAAGGGGTTCTGGTGCCATCTAATGTCCCGAAGTTTAAATACAGCTGCAGACAGGGATTGGCGCTGGAAATCCAGGGTTTGTGTGTTGATCCCTAAACCTGTTGTCCTTTCTCCTCCTGAGAAACAAATGCTGTTTGTAAATTCAGCTGTTAATCTGGAATTATTCTGAGTTCTCCTCATAGGTAACTTTCAATAAAATGGGAGTTTGTTTGGAAACATCTTCTAACTTAAGCTTTTTTTTTTTAAACTAACATCAAGTTATTTTCTGTCTTGTTTGCAGAAAGAATCGAAGAACCAGGTAGGGATAGAAATTATGTAGTTTAGGGTTGTTTGCACACAGTCTTAGAAATATTTCCTCTCTAGTTAGGAGCAGTGATGATACCAAAGTGCCTTCCAGCAAAAAAGACTCATTGCTAGAGCTGAGAGGCTGCAATTCCCTCCTGGGCTTCTGTCTTTGTTTGCTTTCAAGTGTGATTAGACCTCTCAGTGAGGGCTTCAGAACTTCTGCTCCTCTGGCCTGAGCTGGGCCATGGACTACAGAATATGAAAAAAGAATTTGCCTGTAAATCCCCTTTATGAAGCAGATTAAATTTGCTCCTTACACTCGTGTTCACTTATAGTCAGTTGTAGAAACTGTAAATTCCACATCATGTATCTGGAAGTGAAGCAGAGGTAGAAATGTCCTTTGTAGGTGGTGGAACTCCAAGCCAGTCCTGGGCTGTTGTCCTTGTACCCTCGGGTCTCTGCTGCTGTGCCATCCCTGCTCGGGGAGTGTCCAGAGCCAGGGTTTTATTGTCGTGTTTCCATAGGGTGCTGGATGGAAGAGTTCACCCGATGGCCCGGGCAGCTGCCTGTCCTGAACCTCTGCATTTGTCTGATTTCTGCCTTTTGTCTCCTCTGGGCAGCTTCGAGAAGGGCCGGATTTACACCTTCATCGGGGAGGTGGTTGTTTCCATGAATCCTTACAAGAACCTGAACATCTACGGGCGGGACACGATCGAGCAGTACAAGGGCAGGGAGCTCTACGAGAGGCCTCCCCACCTCTTTGCCATCGCTGATGCTGCTTACAAAGCCATGAAGAGACGATCCAAAGACACCTGCATTGTCATCTCAGGTAGGCTGGGAGGGCTCTGCATGGTGATGAGCATCTGATCTGTGTGAAATTCCAGGCGGAAGGAGAATAATGGTTTGCCTAATGACAGCGTTTTATAAAAGAAACTTCATTAAGCTTAAAGCTGCTCATTTGCATTTGAATCCATGTGTGGAGATCGGCACAATTATTTCTTATCTCATTCAAGAGCTGGTGCCGGCCAGGAGCTGGATCTGTGCCTGCAGAGGGATAATGTGAGCAGGGGCCCTGTGTCTGCTCCGGAGAGTGACCTGGGATCAGGAGTGACCTGGGATCAGCGGAGCTGGGATCAGCAGAGCTGGGCTTGTCTCTCCTCAGGAGCTGCTGATTTTTGTCGCTGCCCTGACTGGCCATTGTTTGTTCCCTGCTCCATTGGAAAGGCCGTGGCTCCAGCAGTGGGAGCAGGGCTGGTACCAGAGTGATCCCTGGCTGGATCCTGGCACTTCGTTTCCTTGATGTCCCCGTGCTCAAGCAGCTCTGAAAGGAGAGAGCCCCGGGCTGGAGTGCTGAACAGTGGCCCCTTGTGCTGCTGCAGGCCAGGCTTTCTCCTCTAACAATATTCCTTTGATCCTCTGTGTGCCAGCCCTTTTCCCGACCTGTGGAATCTCACAGCACAATTGCTCAAAGTCAGCCCAGCAGCAGCAGCAGCCAGGCAGGGTTATGGCTGTGTTTAGAAAATGTCCCAAGTGCACACAAAGATTGCTTTAAAAAGAAAAAACCAAACCACCCAGGCACTGTTGGGGTAGAATTGAGGTCTTCTGTCCAATGATTTGTTTTGCTTTTTTTCATCTGTTTGGTCACCGTGATGTTTCTGCCCCCAGGTGAAAGCGGGGCTGGGAAAACTGAGGCCAGTAAATACATAATGCAGTACATAGCAGCCATCACCAACCCCGGGCAGAGGGCTGAGGTGGAGAGGTAAGGCCTGGGCTGGAAAAGAAGGGAAATTCTCCTGCTTGTAGATCTCTTTCTGTGGGCTGTGTAGCACCACGTTATCAGATGGTGTCTTGTACAAGCTGATTTGCACTTAACTTCTTCAGGTACTGCTTTTACTCTGGGAATTTTGCAGTATTAATTGCTGAAATCACATTGAAAAGTTTATTTTGAAAGTTCAAACTTTAAAAATTGAAACAGCATCTAGAAATACCATCCAGCCAATATCAACCATCTAATGGCAGGACTCAATGATCTTAGAGGTCTTTGCCAACCTAAATGATTCTAAATCGCTTTTCCTGGGGCAGATTGCCTGAAATTTGGGTAGGCTATAACACCATGTGGAGTGCAAGGAGTGTGTTCCGTGACCTTCCAGGCTCACATGATTCTGGATTGCAAAATGTCCCTCTCTGTCCTGGAGTAAAAGCTTTGGAGCAAAGAATGTGGCTTACTGCAGAAACAGACTTAAACCTACCCCAAATGAACTTTTGATAATGACTTGAAAAAGAGTTCAGAAAATTGGTTTCAGAATTCAAATGTGTATAGAAGCTGAATTTCTGGTGCTGATTTCAGGCTGGGGGGTCTGGTCTTTGAACCAAAGAGCATTTGCTTTCTCTGAGGAGCTTTGCTGACAGCTCCCAGCTGATTTCCCATGGGATTGCTGATGTCATCCACACCTGCCCAAATCTGCCATCAAAGAGCATCACTGCTGTCATTGAATTCTTCTGGAGAAATGGCTGTGAAAAAAAATCCCATGGTGTGAATGTTGAAGTCTTACCCTTTTCCATCCCTCCATCCCTGCTGCAGAGTGAAGAACATCCTGCTGAAATCCAACTGTGTGTTGGAGGCCTTTGGCAATGCCAAAACAAACCGCAACGACAATTCCAGCCGGTTTGGAAAGTACATGGACATCAACTTTGATTTCAAGGGAGACCCCATAGGTGGGCACATCAATAATTACCTGCTAGAAAAGGTAAGGCACTCTCCCTTCCAGGGTTCCAGCCTTTGCTGGAGTTACTTTTGCAATCTGGGCTTTGTCAGTAAAAAGTTTTCCATTCAAACATGTACAGCAGGTGAGGTATGAGGGCACGGAAAATAAATCCAGGGCTTAAGTTTTCCTCAGGAGTCAGGAAAGCCACTGCAGTGCTGGCAGTGCCCTGTTCCTGGGGCACCACGACTTCCAGAGCTCAGCAGCAACAGGGTTGTGTTACCCAAAGGATTTTGCGTGTGTGGGTGTGTGAAGTTTAATCTCAGTTTTTATTTTGGATACAATTTACCCTCTGCACAGCTCCTGCTTTGTAATTCCTGCACTGAGCTCTCCCTGGAGAAGGAGATCTTCAGGGCTGTAGGGAGCAAGTGTGCTTGGGAAGTGTTATTTTGGAATAACACCACAGCCTTGGGTGAGCTGTTAGTAGTGTTGTTTTTATGTATTCCAAGTGATCCTGAGCATAATTATTTTTCTCGTGTCATTAAGTGGTGTCTGAAAACATTGGAATATGCAAAACTGGAGAGCTCAGGCGTGAGCCGTTAGCAGTTCTTGCTGTGTGAGACACATCTGGCTTTGATTGTGTTTGACCACATCTGCCAACACTCTTTTTTGTTTGTGTTTCTTTTTTACTTCTCCCCTTATTTCCCTGAAGTCTATTTTCAGAATAAACACTTTATTTTAAAAAACAAAACAACAAACCCAAACATTTAACTTGGGTTACTTTGATGTAAAAAGAGGGCTGGGACTACAGCTGCAGTGACTTAAATCCTGATGATGTATTTATCCTGATTGTTTATTTCATATCCTTGACTTCTCCCAAGTTAAATTTGTTTCCATTTGAAAGCAGTGGAGGCTCTGGCCCAAATACAAGCAGTAACAGACAGTGGCTTTGCAGCAAGAACACATCAAATAATGGAATATCCTGGGTTGGAAGGGACCCGCCAGGATCATCCAGTCCCACCCCAACAATCCCACCCTGGGCATCCCTGGCAGCGCTGTCCAAACACTCCTGGAACTCTGGCAGCCTCAGGGCTGGGACCATTCCCTGGGGAGTGCCCAGCACCCTTTGGGGGAGAAACCTTTCCCTTGGATCCAACCTAAACCTTCCCAACACAGCTTTGTTCCTCATCACCCTTCATAGTTCAAATTTGTAGCATAAAATAAGGACACATTGCTTGTTGACTGAATGTCTGCTGCATTTAACCCTTTTTTGTGCTGTTTTACTCTGGTCTAGAATGAGGATTCTGGAGTGGAGCTATGGCTCCCTATAACAAGGCCATTGTGTCAGAGCAGAGCATTCCTTTGTTCAGCTGTGGGCAGCCTGTCCTGGGGGTGTAGGAGTGGTGACCACCAAGCCCTGAGCATTTATCTGTAGTCACAGAGTCCTGGTTTTCATTTCCAGTGATTAAATAATTCTAAAACTAAAATGATGGTTTTTATTTGACTCTTCCATGAAAGCAACCCTGTGGTTCCCACATGGGATTCCTGGGTGGAAGTAGGACATTGCAGCTGTTACACAAGCTGGTGCTTTTGGCTGCAGATCTCAAGCTCCAGGGTCACATGTGTGTGATGGTGTTCCCAAGAGCCTGAGTGTGAGATGGGATGGACTTGGGGTGTCCTGGTGATGTGGGTGTCTGAGGGGACACTAACACCCAGCTCTGTGCTTTGTTCCCCCAGTCCCGTGTGATCGTGCAGCAGCCTGGGGAACGAAGCTTCCACTCCTTCTACCAGGTTTGTGTTCCTTTGCTGGAGCAGTGGCTTGTCCCCAGTTTCCCAGACCCTTTGGGCAGAGCACTCAGGGCTTTCACCTTCTCATGTGTTTTGCAGAGGGTTCCTTTTTGCAGCATCTTGGGTGATCTTCAGTTCTCTGCAGGGGCCTGGGCTGGGAGGGAGCCTGGGAAGATGGATTGTTTTCTATCCTCCAGTCTCATATTAACACATTTCTAAACTTAAAAGGAGGCTGACTAAACAAATATGGTAGGACATTGGACTTTGACTCACTGTTTTATGTGCAGTAAGCCTAATCCCTCTATTTTCTCTTGAGGCCTTTAGTCCATGTGGAAGTAATTTGGTTTTTTGGATGTTCTTTAATGTCTTCCACATTGTGTGTTGGTTCCCTGTGTGTCCTTTGGGGGATATGGTCAGCCTATTAGTATAACCTTGATTCTGCATTGAGGGAAGGGGAGGTTTGTTTATTTTTTTCCCACTTTTTCAGTATTCCATGATGGCACGTTAGCACTTTCCTCATGGATGTGTCATTTCCAGAAGGAAAAGTCTCTGTGTGGGCAATGTGCTTGCCAAGGCACAGCTGTGGCACGGCACAGCTGTGAACAGGTCTGGGAGGGGTTCAGGCTGTTTTTATACAGTTCTGACTCTAAAGGACAATGATTTGTGGTGGCAGAGCCCTGCACCAGTGCAGGCCCTGTATCTTGCACATTGTGCTCCAGATGTTGCAGCAGTAGTTAACATTTTCATGATTTTGCTTGTCAAGCAGATGAATAAGAGACAGAAAAAAAGAAGTATTTTCTATTTTTCATTCACCCTTTCTTAAAACTCTCTTCATGCAGCTCCTGCAGGGAGGTTCTGAGCAGCTCCTGCGTTCTCTGCACCTCCAGAAGGATGCCTCAGCCTACAGCTACATCTGCCCTGAGGCACAGCTCAAGGTGAGGCCTCTGAGGGACCCAGGGACAGCTTAACATTGGAAGTGCTGCTGGAAATGCTCAAAGCACTGCTGAGCTAGCAGAAGTTGAGATCAGTGGTGATGAATAGGGAAAGGTGACACTGGTGTGCTGTTTGTAATGAGGTTTCTGGTGCTACAAGATAAAGCACAAGTGTACTTAGAATCATAGAAAAGATATACCTCTATTCTGCTTAAAATATACAAATATACCTGTGCATGCTGTGTCTGCTTATAAACAGCATGATTAAAATGATAACATTATATATAAATCATTATAAAATCATCATATAATCATTATTATATAATAATTTATTATTATTATATAAATCATTATAAAACAATTTATTAATAAATGCAGGTGTGGATGTTTGACCCATTACCAGTGGCAGACATTCCATGTTCCATAATGGGTACCTTAAACTGCCTTCTGGAGCAAAAAGCCAGAAGGACTCATTTTTTTGCAGCAGGATCTTTGAGTTACTGAAGCACTGAGTCTTCATGTCTGCCTTGTCCTCAAGGGGGGACTCTGAGCAGGAAAGAGGGAACAAACCCATAAAGTCTTTAGACAAGATCCTGAACACTTCAGATACATCTGGAGCTGTCCCTAGCGTTGTCCCTTTGAAGCGGGGTCCAGACCAAAGGCTCCCTGATTTCCTAGGTGCTTTTGTGAGATGCACTTTGGTACAGAAACCCAGAGACCTTCTCCCATGCCAGATGATTCTCTTTAAAAATGTGTGTGCTAATCTTGAGAGAAGTGGAGAACAGAGATTTCCTGCTGGTGCTCTGCAGCCTCTGCTCAGAGGGTCTGTGAGTGCACAAATTGTCCTTGTTCTTCTGGGATTTTTAACGAACTCTTTCCCAGCAAATTCCACTGGGAAATGTATTGTGCTGTGGTGGATTTCTGTGTCTCCTGCTGCCAGAATACGTGTGTGCAATGCAGGGTTCAGTGTCCAAGCACACAAGATGGCATTGGAATAAGCTGGCAAACCTCACGACAGTGCCTCTGAGAAACATCAAAGTGCATCTTGTTTCTCATGGGCCTGTGAAATCCTTGCTTCCTCACAGCTGACTTCTATTAAATCCCCCATCCCAAACTTCTCTCTCCCCTCAGTGTTCCATCAATGATGGGGCCGAGTTCAAGGCAGTTGCTGATGCCATGAAGGTGATTGGCTTCAAGCAGGAGGAGATTCAGACTGTCTACAAAATCGTGGCAGCCATTCTGCACCTGGTAAGCTCCCTGGCTATGGGTATCCATCCCTGAACCCATCCCTGGGCTGTTCCTCAGGAGGGCTTGTACTGCCAGCAGCTCTGATCTTCCTGCTGCAGAAGTCCTTGGAAGCTCTGGTGGCTGGGAAGGTGTCCAGCTCACAGTTCCAGTGGTGAGAGAAAGTCCTTGCTGATACAGGGCACTGCAATGATGATCACATGTGTTCCTGTATGTTCCTGATCCCAAACCAGGCATACCACTAAGTACTGGGAGCTGTTGTATGTTCTGAAAAAGGAACTGTTGGGGTTTGGCAGTGAGGGGATAGGGAGCTTCTGTCCCTTTGTGCCCTCACACTCACCTTCACCACAGTGATCATGCTTCACTTCATGGTGAAGGTTGAGCACAGGAAACACAGGAGTCCTCTTAATTCTTTGTGTTCTGAGACTGAGGAGATCCTTCCTTCTCGTGGATCCTTCTGGGAGGCACAGAGCCTCCTCCTGCACAGTAGCAGGGAGTCCCTGTAGCTCAGCTCTCGTGTTTCCTGAGGAAAGAGGCGGGCAGGAGGAGGGTGGCAAAGAGCAACTTTATTCCAGTTCCTTCTCCTCCTTGAGATGACAGTGCTGGGAAGGAAGGGAGGCAGAGCAGAGTGAGGCCATGCAGGCAGGCTGGGGAACAACTCTCTGCTGTGGATCACTAAGGGGTGTCACTGCTTCATCCTGGCACAGAAGGTACCCAGGAGCAGAGCTGTGGTGTGGGATATTGCCAGTCCAGTCCCACTGGCACTGACCTCTCAGCTTCCCCACACCATTCCCATTCCCTCTGTGGCAGTAGCACTGCCAGGGGAATTGCAGCCAGTGGTTTCATGGAGAGCTGCAGTGAAGGCAAACGCTACGTCCAGCATTTGCATACAGGGTGCAATTCCCTGTCCCTGGACTCTGAATCTTGGGATGGTGTTTAATTAAATCTCGGGAGGTGTTTGATGTCATTTGTCCCAAAAGCTGAGCTGAACACTGAACAGGAATGCTTTGCTTTGAGAAAGCCCTTGCTGCTCCCACTGATGTTGGAGGTTTGAGGGTGTGGATGTGCAAGATCCACCTGCCAGTGTGGCAGGAGATTTCCAGCCTGGAATAGCAGGTGGAAAATGGATGGAGTTGGGGTGTGCTGATCCCTGTTAGTAAAGGGCAGATGGAGAAATGCTGCTGATTGCAGGGGAACCTGAAGTTCTATGTGGATGGAGACACTCCCATCATCGAGAACAGCAAGGTGGTGTCGGTCATCGCTGACCTCCTGTCCACCAAGGCCGAGCTGGTGGAGAAGGCGCTGCTGTTCCGGACAGTGGCCACGGGCAGGGACGTCATCGACAAACAGCACACGGAGCAGGAGGCCACCTATGGCAGGGATGCCTTTGCAAAGGTGAGTGCAGTCCCCTTCCTCTGCACAGGTGTGTGACACTCACCCAGACACATCTCTGCTGCCTGTGCCCGTGGGTTGAGGTGTGCAGCAAGGAATGGTGGTGCCCAAGGGGGGCATTGCTGCCAGAACTGCACATTTTTCAGTGCTCAGTCCCAGGAGGATTCCTGGGTGGGTCAATAAGCACAGGGCTTGCTGTACATCCTGTAGATTTCTCTCTGAACCTTGGTGCTCCTGAGTTCTGTAGGGGTCTGTGGCACCTCCCCATCCCTGCTCTTCCAGCAGGGATCCAGCTCCCACAGCCAGCAGTGCCAGGCACACCGAGGAGGGGATGGGCTGCAGACTGGGCTGGCATCTGCAAAGGTGTCATACAGGGAGGAATTTGCTGTGAAATGGGATCCTCAACTTCATTTTGCAGTTAAATTCAGAGTGGAGAGTGGAACTGTGACATCTAGGATTCATGTTGGAAACACAAAGTGGTATTTTTAAATTTTTTTTGTGAAGAATTGTAGAATGGTTTGGGTTGAAGGGACCTTAAAGACCATCTCATCCCAACCAACTCCCTGCCATGGGCAGGGACACCTTCCATGGGAAAAGTGAGTACTGATGGCAGGAGTGACAATTGTTCCTCCTCTGCTAAGAAATCAAATTATAAGGGAGGAATGGATGAAGTTATGAAGGTCATTGATAATTAACTTGACTTCTTTTCCTGAGATAATGTATTTACTCAGCTTCACAGCACATTTTGAACATGAAGATTTTGAAGTCACCTCTGCCTACAGAACATTATCTTTGTGAAAGGTGAACAGGATTATTTTCCTGTCATTGTGTTCAGTTGTTGGGTTTCTGTGACTGACCTCTCTCTTGCTCTTCACTATTGTTAAATAATTTTCAGGAATGGTACTTATTAGGCAGCTGAAAAGCTGACTGGAATCAAATTAGGGAACTACTGCACCCAGTGACCTCACTGGGATTTCAACTTGGTATAAATGAGTTTTGGAAGAAAGAAAATAAATACTTCCATAGAATATTTTCTTCAGTCAGTAGCTGCTCACTTTCAGCAGAACATGACCTGCAGCTTTGATGGAGGCCTGGAATGAGCTGTGTTGAATTTCCTGGGAAGAGCTGAGGCAGGTGCAGGCAGGAGCCCTCAGTCTGTGTTTCCTGCAGGCCATTTACGAGCGTCTCTTCTGCTGGATTGTGACACACATCAACGATGTCATCGAGGTGAAGAACTACGACACCACAGTACATGGCAAGAACACAGTCATTGGGGTTCTGGATATCTATGGCTTTGAGATATTTGACAATAACAGGTGAGCCACCTTCTAAAACCCAGTGTTGTGCCCTTGCCTTTCCTAGAACACTCATCACCTTTTCTTCTCATGTTTTTGCAGCTTTGAACAATTCTGCATTAATTACTGCAATGAAAAGCTGCAGCAGCTCTTCATTCAGCTGGTTCTAAAGCAGGAGCAGGAGGAGTACCAGCGAGAGGGAATTCCCTGGAAGCATGTGAGTGCTTTGGCAGGGGAGGGAGAGGTCGGTGTGAGGTCAGTGTACCAGCACAAGTGCCAGACCTGAAGTTGCTCCACATGCAGGCTCCAGTCGATGGGACATCTGTGTCCCTGCCAGGCTGGGATCAGGCCGGGGCAGGAGCTCCCCAGTCACCTCACCACGTGTCTCCTTGGGAAAATATGGGGCTCTAGGTCTGAGACTCTAGATCTGAGATTAAACCTATTGTGGCACCTCTGTGATGCCACACACATAACTGTGGGTTTCTGTGCTGAGTGCTTATAGATTTTTCTAGTTGTTGGTGGTAATATGTAAAAATCTTGACTTTTCTTGTTCAAACTCGCTTCAGAATGCCAAGGACAGGATGTGCAGTGTCACTGTGGTGACTGCACACAGCTGAATTGTAAAAGACATTTTAAAGAGCATTCTGCAGCAGAGGTCTTGAGATATACCTGAGGGGTTTGAAAAATCACTTTCTGTGCTGTTCAGTGTAGGAGAGCAGCCTGCTTTATATGGAATCAGAGAACTGCACATTCAGAGCTGATTGCTCCTTGCTGTCACACTGGCTGCTATGGCCAGCACTGGTACCTTACCATTTCTGCAGCCAAGGTCACCAACACCCCTGTCCTTTGTTTCTTGCAGATTGATTATTTCAACAACCAGGTTATTGTGGACCTGGTGGAGCAGCAGCACAAAGGGATCATTGCCATTCTGGACGATGCCTGCATAAACGTGGGGAAAGTCACGGATGAGATGTTCCTCGAGGCCCTCAACAACAAACTGGGGAAGCACGCACACTTCTCCAGCAGGAAGGTAACCCACAGACCTTGTTGTCCTCTGCCGTCCCTTCCCCATGTTCTGAGGTGGAATGGAATGAGGAAAAGGGGTTTAGGGGTGGCTGGGTTGGAATCACTGCAACTGAGTGTGAGATGAGGAGCCCGGAGCAGCTCCGGCCGCAGACGAACCCGGCAGAGGGAGCTCCAGCACATCCAGTGGCTCATCCCTTTTATTCCGGGATAAAAGGAGCCTGAGCTCGTGCCTTGACATATCATGATGTCATCTGGAACCAATCGATACGCCGGCTCTGCCCACGTGTTGTTCTTCCCAGGCTGCTCTAATACATAGTGACAGTGAAATTATTCACACTCCTGCATTATTACAGCGCTGTGATTTGGGCTTTTTTCATCATCATTGGCTGCAGAACGTGCTCGTCTCCCACTGCACCTCAGAGCACCCAGGCCCCTCGCCTGGCTTTGTCTGGGCTACAATGGGCGAATTAAAAGGCTTCATTTATTCCTCACTTGGCAGCAGACTGCAAAATGGTCACCAGCCTGATTAATTTGAGAATCTTTCACACAGAGTAATCAAATAAGGGCCTTTAGTTTGATGTCTCTCTACTCAGAAACATTGTCTAAAATGTGTGGCTCAGAGTGTTGGTCTCCCCTGCTCCCTCCCACCCCAGCACAATATTTTATGTAGGTCAGAAGTACCAAATTAGCCTGGTTGTGTAAGATATGTGCTAAAGGCTGCCTCGGGGAGGCCCGGGATAAACAATGGATCTGGCTGGGGCTGTCTGAGGAGAGGCCAGGATGAAAGTAAACCAAAACCACTTTTTCCTCCCAGATAATAATTTTCCTTAAATGCCCTTTTGCTGCAGCACACCTGATGCACACTTGCCAGGTGTACCCGAGCTCAGGGAGGGGGACAGGGAGCTTGATTCCAGTGTTGACCCAGATTTCACATGCCTGAGCTGTGACATGGAACATTCTGAGAAAACCCACCTGAAAACAAGTGTGGGGTCTGGCCTGGGCTCCCATTTGAGTACAAACTGCTTCCTACAGTGGTAGTACTGGTGGGATGAAGTCTGGGATCCTCTGCAGTAGGGTGCTGGGGAGTGGTCCAGTTTCTGGAGCTGTCTGGTCAGTGGATGTAGAGAGAGGAGTTTGGTTTCTGTTCTGTCCTTGCTCCCACATCTGCCTGGGGGAAGGGGCTCTGCCACAGAGGGAGCAGGTGGTCCTTTAGTGCAGTGGCAGAAGGGGATGAAATTTCAGGAGATGCTATGGGAGGCTATAAAATGAACATTTAAAAATAAAATCTGCTCAAGTCCTTGCCTCCGGGAGTCCCCTCCCAGCAAGGAGACATTAAAGGGCAGCATTGCCAGCTGCAGCGTTCCTCAGCAGGAGGTGGCGTTGTCAGAAACTGCCTGCACAGACTAAGAGGGAGACAAGGAATCCTGCTATAAATAATGTTTATGGAGGGGCTGATGGATCTGCCTGGCTTGCTAATTTCTAGTTAAATCAATAGAGCCTTGAAGACATTGACCCGTAAACCTCTCAGCATAATTATTATTTTTTCTCCCCGTCGCATCTCTGCAGACGTCCCAGCACCTCAGAGCTCTTCTTCAGTCCCACCCAGAACTGCTGTGGGAAGCCTGAGCCTTCTGAGCCAGGCTCTTCTAACTTGGATTAAAACAAAGGGCTTGATTCCATCTCATGCCCTGCCTTTGCAGACTGCAGTGGTTCCATGCAGATCCTGTGAAGTTCCACCCAGATGGGAGCTGTTCCCAAAGAGTTAAAGTGCATGTGGTGGGAACAGCTCCCATCCCTCAGCCCAGTTCACGCTCCACTGCTCCCTGCAGAGCATGCTGCACACAGGCTCCATGTGGAGAAGCTCTAGGGGGCTGTGGTGCCCTAAATAGTCGTGTCCTACTTTGTGCACCCGGCTGCTCCGCGCTGCCGGCGCCCTTGTCCTGGGGAAGGCCAAACGAGCCAGGACAATGCTGGTTGGCACTTCCACCAGCAGAATTTGTGGCAGAATTTTGTGTTCCTGGACCATGAGCTGTCCTCCTTAGGTTTGTCTAATGCTAATCTGGATGTGCAGCTGTGCCAGCTGTTCCAGTGGCCCTTCCCAATATCACCATTTATATCCTCAACCTCTCCAAGTTCCATTTATTTTCTGTTGATATTACACTTTGGAAGGATCAAGTGTAGTGACAGACAGTCCATGAATGCCTCAATCTTCAAACTGTGGAGAGCATCAATCTCAACAAACTGGTTGTGAAGGGGAGAGTGTCAGAAGATCCATTCTAGTCCACCTGATGTTGTGTCTCCCAAGACACTGGACAGTGATGAATGCCCAAGTGAGAGCCCAATATAGGATAAATGTGGACTGATAACTTGACATGCTCCCATTCTTCAGAGACCTGCAGCCCAGGAACCTCCTGGTCTTCCTAATAGGGTTTTTTGTGTGGTCTTCTTGGTTTTTAAATCAACAAAGTCCACAGCTCAGATAGTCAAATGAAGAGTTTCTTCCTCCCTGTTTCCCTCCCTCCTCCCTTCTCCATTTTAGATTACACCTCTCACCTCCTAGTTTTTAAATGGCAAAGCACAGTTCTCTTTGTCTTCCACTACATCTCCATGTTTTTTGCCATCATCTCTGGCATTTCTTTCCTAACCTGGGGAAGCTGAGTTTATTGGCCCATCCTCCCAGGGCATTCAGTCAGCAGGGGATGGGTTTTGCCCTTTAAGCCTCTCCCATCTCTTTCTGAGATGAACGAGGGCAGTTAAGTCCCTGTTGAGTCAGGAAGGGATGGTTTGGGGCCTGTCAGTTCCTGTGAACTTTGCCCTTTGTCAGTGGGAATCCCTGCCCTGCTGGGGAGTTCCATTTGCTCTGCTTTGCCCTCATTTAAGTCCGGTGTCTCCCGCAGCTCTTCCCAGGCAGCCCTCAGTGATTAAGTGCCCCCACCCAGCCCTACGACCTTCCCATTGCCCTCAGATTATGGCTCATTTCAGATGCTGTGAAAGCACAGGCTCAGGGCAGGCTCCCACAGGATTCCCATCTTTCCAACACCTTTCTCCTGTCTTTACTCGCCTTTGAATGCTGTGAACTGTCACCGAGGAGCCTCAGTGGAGGGGTTCACAGAAACCCAGGCAGGTGATCCACTCTATCAATGGACTTGCTGGGTTTTTTTCACTAATTTCAACTTCTCTGTCCAGGAAACACAAAGTTTGGACAGAATCACTCATTTGGAAAAAGCCAAACCAGCAAACAACAAAATCCCTGATTGCTGTGTTATGGCTCCTTCCAGCCTCTCCAGAGCTGGATGAGCTTTCAAAGGAGCTTGTACTGCCAGCTGTGCCCGTCTGGTAGCACAGACACATTTCTGTTGCCATTTGGTATTTACCCCTTTTATTGACCTGTTGGTTTGAGCTCTGTGTTTGGGTGGCTGAGAAAGGCACTTCCCAGCCTGCTGCTGGGAACAAAGCTGCAGCAAGAAAAATGGCTTTGTTTTCCTGGTATTGCCTCATTCTTCCATTTTCCCAGTGTTCTGCTGCACCTTGGTCATCCATCAGCTCTGCAGCTCCTGGTACTCCCTGCTCCTGCCATGCTGGACTTCCCACACCTCCGGGACCTCCTGGGGACCTTGGTACTCACACTCCTTGGGCTCCACCTTCTGATTAATTTTGTGTAAAATATATTCTGGTTTTTGCATCTGTTTTTACAATTTGAGCCAATCTATTTTGTGTTCTTGGACACAGGTGAATTTTTGGAGTGTATCTCCCTGCTCCTAATCATTCTTCCTGCCCTGCATTTCAACCATGCTAATTTCCTCTTTTATTTCTCCAAGACTTTTTGTGGGTAGCAGATATCTGCTCATAGCCCTTGGTGTTGTTAAATGCTGCCTGCAAAGACTTAATTCATCTCCTGCTCCTTTTGCCTATAACAAAATCCTCATTCTTATCTCATACTCCCTTTTTAATTAAGCCAACCCTGATGGATTTTTTGGCTCCTGCTATTCCTGAAGGGATGAGTGTGTTACAGCCACTGGTGCTGAACAGCTGCCATGTGGGCACTGGACATCTTGTGCTGTACAGGAGGAATGGGATGGGAATTTGAGCCTGGAGCAGTGGATCTGCAGGGGGTTCCCTGCTTGAGGGGTGTCAGATGACCAGGAGGGATCTGGGACTGAACAAGCCTTGCTGTTGCCACAGCAGTTGGCCCATTTCTCTGCAGAGGAGTTACACTGCAATTGCAAAAAAACATAAAGGAAGACTTTAAAAAAGTAATAAATTAACTTGTGGGTGCAATGTTTCTCTACAGGCACGAGTGTTCTTTTTTGCATAATGGTGTTTCTGAGATAGTATCAATTTCTTCATAAAATTATAGGCTCTTGCAGCTTCATTTGTACAAGCACATGTTCTTACAGTGCATCCATGAAAACATTTTCCAGCAGTGGCTTTCATATCCGCACATGCACATAGAAAGTGGAATTCCTGTAGTTCCCAGTGCTATTTTGAAGGCAGGTTGCTCTTCTATGGAGCTTGTACATCCAGGGGTGGTGTTTTAATATCAGTCCATGGGTGGTATTTTAATGTATGTGAATTTGTTTCAGCTTTGTGCCACGGACAAAACGATGGAGTTCGACAGAGACTTCCGGATCAAGCACTACGCCGGGGATGTGATGTGAGTTTCCTTCAGAAATAAAGTTGCACATTTTATTTTTGTCTTCCCAGCAGCTCTGAAGTGGTACAATATTCTGATTTACTCCTGCTTCTGGTGCAAGCCAGAATAGCTGTCACACACAATTACAGAGTACAGCACTTGCTTATCAATTAAATCTTCTGCTGGTGCCTTGCTCTACAGAGTGGGAATTTGTACTTGGAGTGAAACAAAAGGAGAGCGAGGGGTGGGGGGTGAGGGGAGAGCACTGCTCCAGGGGGAGAAAAAGGGAAAAAAGGCAGCAGTGTTTATGCAAGAAAGCTACAGTGAGCTAATAAAGTCTGGTTTAGACATCTGTTTGGTATGGTTATGTAACTCTGGCTTTAAATTCTCTAATCAGTTGGAGCAGGCTGGAAGCCCAGGGCAGAGATAACCTGCAGGAGGCTGGGAAGTGCTTGCCTGGAGCCTGCAGGAGCAAGTGCAGGAGGTGACAGCAGTGGGAATGGAGAGTGAGTGGAAGTGAAGGATGCACATGGTAGAAACCATTTGCTGGGAAAGCTGTTGTGTGGAATATCACTGGAGTAATTTAATGGTTTAGGATTTGTGTAACTTCCCATGTCAGAAGAAAGGGAGTTATTCATTACTTCTTTTACCTTGGTATTAATTTTACCTTTAATTTCCAAGGACAACCAGTGTGGTCAGACTGGAGCCCATATAGCACAAGCAGGTTATCTTCTGGAGTCTTTGCTGAGCAATTCCTGACAGACATCCCTGATTTCAGGGGGTTTTGGAGGAGAAAATACAAGGTGCTGTCTAAGTGGTTGAACCTTCTGAACTGCCAGTGGCTGACAAATGGTGTAAAAGAAAACTGAAATGTGGAAGGAGTCACAGATAGTTCAGGCCCAGATCTTACATGAAGCCCTAAGACTTGAGGGTGGGCAGGCCCTGGCACAGGCTGCCCAGAGCAGCTGTGGCTGCCCCATCCTCGGAAGTGCCCAAGGCCAGGTTGGACACTGGGGCTTGGAGCACCCTGGGACAGTGGAAGGTGTCCCTGCCCATGGCAGAGGGTGGCACTGGATGCCTTTCAAAAGGTCCTATTCCATGACTGTGATTCCAGGGATTTGCAGGTTGTGAGTTGATCCCAGAGTCTGTAGGTTGGGTGCAGCTTCCCAGGGTGGGATCTGGAGCTCAGGAAACATCTCTGTGGGAGTCACTGAATGGGGAGACTTTGGACCTTTTCCATGAGGACAGAGCACTGCCTGCCTTGAAACTTGGAGAAGAGATGAAACCCTGGAACAGTGACCTCCTCAAGTGGTGTTCCTGTGGGAGTAGAGAAAGGAAGGAATCTAAAGTGTGTGTGTTTCTGTGTGCTTTGATTTCCAGGGAAGCTCCCAGTCCCTACTCAGAGGCTGCTCAGGAATTCAGACTCTCTCCACCGAGAGAGGGGCAGACTGCATAGATTGAAAAACAAACCTGAATTTCTCTAGGATTTAATACAAACACACACACTCACTTTGGAGACAGAATCCTGAGTGTAACTCCTGAATTGGGGCCATCTATCCCCTGCCCAGGTGCTGTGAGGTGGCTCAGCCAGCACCTGCACAGCTCCAGGAGCTCTCTGAAGCCAGGTGTGTTGTTCCTGTGCTGGAGGTGGGAGCTGGGCCCAAGGATCCAAGTCTCACACTCTGCTCCTGCAGCCATTAGTGATAGGCTGGGAGCAGGGCTGGATTAGCATCTGCTGTGCCTGTAGGAGTGCAGGGATGCTGATTGCACAGTTCACAGCAGCTCACAGAAGGACTTTGCTACTTTGCAATTAACTCTGTTTTTCTTTTATTTTTTAGTTACTCTGTCACTGGATTCATTGATAAAAACAAGGACACTTTATTTCAAGACTTCAAACGCCTCATGTACAACAGGTAAGAATATTAATGAGGTGAATTTTAATCTGATTTGTCAGAATCCTTTTTTCTGGAGTGATGCTATCAGAGACTCAGGTTTTCAGTGAGTCTGTCTTCAGTGTGTGTGAATAAAGACATTGCTTTGGGATTTGATCTTTGTACATGTCCTGTGACGCAGAGGTTGTTAGTTGGATTTTTCAGGTTAAAGTCTTTATTCTGTGCATGTTTCTGTTCTGATGCAGCCTTTAATTGAGCAGAATTTAAAGTGGTTTTTTTGAAACCAACTGATTGTGCAATCAAGATAGTGCAGAGCTTGCTTGTGCTGCCTGATTTGTCATTAACCCGTTGCAGGTTTACCATCACTGCTCTGTCTGTAATCAGTGCTAAAGATGCTGGGGAGCTTTGGTCAACAACAGATATCCTCAGCCCCACCTAAAACACCCTGTTTTGAAAGAAAATGGGGAGATAGGTTTGAATCCTTTCAAGTCTGCAGTGATGTGAGAAGTGCAAACCATGAGGTCATGTGTTGGGCAAACAAAAGTTGCCTTGAGAAGCAAATTTGAAATCCTGTCAGAATGTTGGTGGAAGTCCCACATGTTTTTCTTCACCTGGCATTAAATATGTCCTCATTTTGTAATCTGCAGCTTTCAGGGGCTCTGCTCAGAGGACAGGGGCACAAACACCCTGCAGTGGTAGGCTCTGTTTACCTGTACAGATGTTAAACTGGTCTGCAGCCCTTTGGGTTGACTGGCTGTGCTCCCCTGAGCAGTCCCACTGTTCCTGTTTTCAACACTTCCCATTGACCAGAAACCTTGCAAAATATTTGCTGTGTGGTTTTATCAAATTTAGCCTGTTTTCTGTGAAGTCTCTGGAAAATCCTGTTCCCAAACACCACTTCTAGCACATTAAAGCCTGCAACAGATTGGCCATTAGATTGCTGTAAATGTGCTCAGTTTTTGTCTGTTCCTGAACTCTTGCTATCCATCAGGGCCAGTTTACCTCACCCTGAACTCTTCAAAAATGCAAGCTAAAGTGTATAAATTACTTTATATATCAAGAGAGGTGCAGAAATGCAGCTTAAACACAGGTGACAGGTTCTAAGAGAGGGTAGTGTGGGTCTTGCTCTCCTTTGTGTTGATTAAATTCTTTCTGTTGTGCCAGTGAGGCAGCCCCTGCCTTTGATGGATCACTCTGTGGGATTTTCTCTGTCCTATTCCTGCACATCCTGATCTGAAGGGAGAATGTGCTGGTTGTTTTTCCAGAATGTTCATTTGTAAGCTTGAACTTGCTCTTAAGAGCATGAAATGTTGTGCCCAGGAGTCTCACCCTGGCTTGGGTGATGCCTTGTGATCTGGAAGCAGCAGTGGGTCTGGGTAGAAACCAACTGTTGGATTGTCAGTGGAGTGGAAGTGCTGGGAGACTGCAATTAAAGAGTCTCTCTTGTAGCTCCAACCCTGTGTTGAAGATGATGTGGCCTGAAGGGAAACTGAGCATCACTGAGGTCACCAAGAGACCACTGACAGCTGCTACTCTGTTCAAGAACTCCATGATTGCACTGGTGGACAACCTGACACTGAAGGTAAAGATTTCTGTTTCAAAATTGACTCTGACTTCTGATGAGAAGAGTGTGGCTTCTCCCTGGAGAGATTCCCACCTTCCCCTCACTGCCATCCATCAGGAGCTAAGCTGATCAAAGACAGAGTAGCCTTGTCTGTGCCAAACAAGCTTTTGGCTGGGCAGGTCTGGAGGGAGGGTCACCTCCATCCCTCATGAAGAAGGTGGATTTTTGGTTCCTCCATGAGCAGTGCATGTTTCACTCGTAGGAAAGCCAGTCTGTCTTAGGGTTGTTATTTTTATTGTTGTTGTTGTTATTATTATTATTATTATATCAAATCACCTTTAGCAAAGCTCTTTGGGCAGAGGGCCCAGAGGATGCTGTTCACGATGAAGAGGTTCTCTCTGGCTTCCCATGCCAGTGGGAATACAATACAGACAGAGCTATGTGAGTTCCTTCTTTCTTCCTCTTTGCCATGCCAGAGGGTGAGGAGGGAAAGCTTTTATTTCAGCACATATTTCAGTGTTATGGTAGAATGCATTGCTTGGGCAAGCACCACGTTGTGTGATGGAAGGTGGGGAAGGGAAGGCTCTGGGAAGGAGCTCTTGGAGCAGCACAGCTGAGCAAGCACCGGGATGAGATCCCTGAGGAATACTGGGGTGTGACTGGAGCTGGGTGGCCTTGCTGGACTCCTGACACTGGGGGTACAGCCCACAAGAGATGAACAGAGAGCCCAGGCTGCTGGGGTGTGTTCACATTCAGAATAATTAAGCAATAAATGCTCTGAATGTCTTCCCTGGAGTTGTGGGAGCAAAGGAAATGGGTCAGAGCATGGCCACCCAGTGCACAGGAAGAGAGAGCTGCCCTTACTTCTTGTGTCCAGAGTTAGGACATGAAATCACACCTGATTTATGGGGTATCCCCAGAGGGTGCTGGGCACTGCCCAGGCTCCTCAGGGAACTGTCCCAGCCCTGTGGCTGCCAGAGCTCCAGGAGCATTTGGACAATGCTCCCAGGGGTGGGATTGTTGGGGTGTCTGTGCAGAGCCAGGAGTTTAACTGGATGATCTCTGGGGGTCCTCCCAACAAAGGATATTCTGTGATTCCATGATTCTGTATTCTTGCATTCCTGTACTGGAGTGGGTTTGAGCTGAGCTCTGCAGGAGGGTCTGGGACCCACCAAAGCTGCCTGGAGGTGCCAGCTGGGCCCCAGTGGGGAGTGGAGCCCCGTGGCTTCCCCCAGAATATTTTGCCTCAGGGCTCCTGAGAAGATGCCCCTGTGAGCCCAGCCCAAGGCAGCCTTGCTCAAATAGGCACCAGTAGTCAAAACTGAGAGAGTGCCTGTGTAGGCAGAGAGGAGCTTTCCTGGATGGCAGATCATGAGCTGCCAGAGCTGGGAAGGTGGCTGTGACCCTGATGGGGATGGGGACAGACTTTAGTCTGTTTCCCAAAGAGTCAAGACTGATCTGATCTGTCCATCTTCCAAATAATCTGCTGGCTGGCCCTGACCTGAATCTGGTACAGGTGTCAGGAGCTGCCAGGAATCCAGGGAGTTGCTTTGTGTTGTGAGAGGAGCACTTGTGGAAGGAAAAGTTTCTCCTTGGTGCTGCTGGCTGTTATTGCAGGCCTGGTCCTACAGAGTGGCCGTGGTCACTTGTGCCCAGCCCAGTGTGGGGAGCCTGAGTCAGCCCAGGAGGGGGTTCAGGACAGCAAGAATCACTGGGGGAGCTGTGGGGAGGGCTGTGATCAGGGCACAGCAGGGAGCTGGGAGCAGGCAAGGTCAGCAGGCATCCATGGGAAAACTTCCTTTCCGTGTTTATTGGAAAAACTATTCCAGGCCACCTGGTAGGTGTAAAAAGAGAGTAGTCCAGAGAATGCTGTGCACTGTGGTGGTTTGAACAATCCCTGCAGCTCCCAGCAGGGCATGGAGAGTTTAAATCCCACCTTATCCATCTTGAATCAGTGGGTACCAGCATTGCTCACTGAAGCCTGCCTGGCTTGGGTGGAATTAATTTACTCCAGTCCATTTATCATCAGTATCTCCATCATAAATACCAGCCTTTCCAGGGGTAGGCAGAAGCAGGAGCTGTTTCCAAGTCAAATTCACTGGGAGGTTCCTGTGTGAGTCTCAGTGTAGTCCTTTCCCTTTCTTTACCTGTCCTAAACTTTCATTGAGAAACTTGCTTTGAAGCTGCTGGTGTTTTTGTGATTTTCTGTTGAATAGCAATGGAGAAAAGAGGATTTCATTAGTACTGAGATACCAGTGCTGATAAGCATAATTTAAACTCATCATGCTCCAAGACCAGATTTCATGGATTCACAGAATTGTTCAGGCTGGAAAAGCCCTCTGAGACTGAGTCCAACTTATCTCCAGCATGGCCAAGGCCACCACTGACCCCTGTCCTCAAGAGCCACATCCACACCTTTTTTGAGCACTTGCAGGGATGGGGACTCCACCAGTGCCCTGGTCAGCCTCTTCCAGGCTTGACAACCCTTTCCATGAAGAAATTTTCCCAATACCCAAAATGAACCTCCCCTGGCCCAGCCTGAGGCTGTTCCCTCTCATGCTGTCCCTGTTCCCCGGGAGCAGAGCCCAACCCCACCTGGCTGCTCCTCCTGTCAGGGAGTTGTGTTGGTGAGACCCATCCTGCAGCCAGGCTTGTGTCACTTTAAAAGGGTCTAAATTTTGGGGAGGTTCCTTAGATAAGGCTTCTGAACACAATCTTTGTGTACTTCAAGCAGTCAGAGTGCAGACAGCTTCTGTCTGGCTGCTCTGCCCTGAGCATCTCTGTGAGGTGACTTTTGGGACAGTTAATGATATGTACATGTCATTAACAAGCCAATAATTGGGTATTCAGGCCATGCCAGCAAGATGCTGGTTATGCACAAAGAACTGGATGCTCTGCCTCAGGTCACTGCCAGTCTGAACACTTGGCTCTTCCTTCTGCTGGGCTGGAGCCACTGCTGGTGAAGGCACTCTCTGTTTTGGGCACACCATCCCTGCAGTTCCAGGTGTTCTTATCCTTTCCTGGGGCTGTTACTCATTTTTCCCATGCTGAATTTTGGGAATGAAGTTGGACTAGTGGGGAATCAACAGTGACACTCTCTGTGTGTCTTGACTGTGGCTTGGACCCTGCAGGACTTTTTTGGGAAGCCTGTGGTCACAGCTGATGGAAACAGCTCTGAACACAGGGTTGCACAAACTGCTGAGGTCTAGGGATGTCAGAGGAATAAGGTTCCTTAGGGGAGGTAACACCAGTTCATGTTATTCTCAGGTGTTTCTCAAAAAACCAAGTTGCAGATAGACTTGAGTTTTGTGCAGCTTGAGCTGATGGTTTATTGACATTTCCTGGTGTGCCTGGTGCATTCAGTGCTCCTTGTCTCACCTGGGCTGTTCAGTGCTTCTCTGAAAACTCCTTTAGACCACATTTATATGCTCAGTTTCTGTAGTCTTCAACAGGATGGCAGCCCAAGAGCTCCTCTTTATTGATATTCATGTTTGGCCTCCCTGGAAAGCTGCAGGGGTTTTGGCTGTAGCAAGAGTATCTTTAAACCCTCCTTTGGGGGAATAGTCTCCAAAAGTGCCAATTTGAATAACAATAATCTTGGAATTTTAGAATTGTTAAGGCTGGAAAAGACATTTAATGAATATCATTGAGTTCAACCATCAGCCCAGCACCACCAGAATATCAAAGTCTGTGGCTGCAGTAGCTGCAGCATTAGTGGTTATTTAACTTTTCTGCTATTTAAAATAACAACCTTTAAAATTCTCTTTTGTTGCAATTCTGGTTTAAGCCTGAATTTTGGTGGTGAAGCAGAGGTCTACAGTCTCTGAGAGGAGGCATAGGTGTTGATGTCTCAGGAGCTTCCCAAGGTCGGTGCCATGGCACTGGTGTCGTTAACAGTGCAGGGGCTGTTCTCAAATCTGGTTTTAATTTCAGCTTCTGCAAACATAAGTCCATATGGAGACACTGGAAATGTGGCTGGAAATGCCACATCTCCAATCCTGGGGGCAGTTTTGGGGCTCCCATAACAAGACAGACAGTGAGGGGCTGGAGCATGTCCAGGGCAGGGAACAGAGCTGGGAAGGGGCTGGAGCCCCAGGAGAGGCTGAAGTAGCTNATCCACTGGATTTGATGATCTCAGAGGGCTTTTCCAGCCTGAACAATTCTGTGACTCCATGAAATCTGGTTTTGGAGCATGCTGAGTTTAAATTATGCTTATCAGCACTGGTATCTCAATGCTGCTGAAATCCTCCAGATTTCCAGAATCTTTTAGGCAAAAAATTTCATGTAGGTAGAAAAAAGTGCTGTTTTTTCCAAAACCAAACCACTTGAAAAAAAACCTGGCTTTTCCAGTTGCTATGTGCCATTTCTCAAGAACATGTTTTACTGCCCAAGCCCTTTTCTCTGTGGTGGATTATTTTGGGTGGCTGTTTTGTAAATCCTGACACCAGAAGCCCTGTGGCTGCCCCAGCTGTGACTGATGATCTTCTCTGGGGACTCTCTGGACATGCATCTCCTCCTTGTTTCTTTTCTTTTTCTTTTCTTTTCTTTTCTTTTCTTTTCTTTTCTTTTCTTTTTTTTCCTCCTTCTCCTCCTCAGTAAACCCTTTTGTCTGACTCTTCCTTCCATCTCTCCCCTCTCCTATCCAGGCTGACAGGCTTCACCTTTGCTATGTTATAATGTCATCACTGTGACTGATTGGACACATCCAGCACAAATTTGTCTGTCCTGTCCCATCCCTTCTCTCACATAAGGAGCTATAAAGTACAGAAAAGAAACCCCTCAAAAAAGAGTTTATTTAGGGTGTAATGGCTTAAAACTGCTTTGGTTTCTTTTTAACACTTAAAAAATCTAAAAGTCACTCAGCTTGATTGAAAAAAGAAATCAGCTGCAATTAGACATCTAAAGAGCTTTCATAGCTGGGGCCTTTGTGTCTCTGCATTTCAGTTCTTCCCTTTACAAACTGCAGTTCTCTGACAGCAAGAATGGGAGCTGCATAATTATCCCCCTGAAGAGCTGGGGCTTGGGGATTTGGAAGCATGGAATAATCTACTTTAGAATTTACTCCAGGAGCTGTCGTTTCTGTGAGGCTTTAATTACACTGTAATTGCACTGATAGATGGTCTCCTGTCTGTGCAGGCACTTCCCATTCCTGCTTTCCAAAGGATTTCAGCCTTTTTATATCAAATGCAGGCACAGTCACTGCCCTTTGTGCTGGACCTGAAGTCACAGATTTGAGGGCTTTTGAGGGCTTTTGAGGGGTTTTGCATTTGTGAGTGGCAGAGCTGTGCCTGACAGCCCAGCCTGTGCTGGGGGGTTCTGTGGCAGCACTGAGAACTGGCTGCTGTTGTGTCAGCAGTGAACGAGTGACACTTCTGGAATTCATGCTCCTAATGACATGTCCAGAGAAGCTGTGGCTGCCCCATTCCTGGAAGTGTCCAGGGCTAGGGTGGAGCCACCTGGGATTGTGGGAGGTGTTCCTGCCCATGGCAGGGAGTGGCTCTGGGTGATCTTCACAGTCCCTTCCAACCCAAACCACTGCATGGTGCTTTAATTTGGATGCTCTGTTCCCAAGGCGTTGCAGTTCTTTGGATTTAATGTGGAACATTTGTGGTATCAACCCCCTCAAGGGATTTAGATGATTTATATTCATCCTGCCACAGGGCAGGTCTGGCCTGGCCTGGCACCATCTGGTGTTGGTGGCCCTGCTCATGACACGGAGAGAGGTTTGTCCCTCGTGGTGTGGATGGGGAAGCGGCCCAGGGTGAAGATCAGCAGGAGGGGAAGGGGAAAAGTGCTGCCCATCCACCTTCACAGCTCTGGGCTCTTTCCCAGCATCCCACATCTATCCCACATTTCCCTGGGAGCAGGGACAGGAGCCAGGCAGGGCTGGCCATGAGCAGCTCCTGACGCACTCGTGGAGCGCTGGAGTCGCTGGAGAAGGGCGATGGCGCGGGAACGCATGCTGCCCACACATCCTCCTGTTTCTCCTGCACTCCTCACACCCAGCCCTGCTTGTGGGCAGTGCCAGGATACTGCCAGCTCCTTATGGGTGCTTGGCTCAGCTTTTGCTGTCTATTGCCACCCCAAGGACAGCCCTCCTGGAGAAATCCCAGCCTGGTGCTGCTGATCCCATCCTTAGGAAAGCAGGAAACCTTCCAGCCCAATGGCTCCCCTGGAAGTGTGGGAGATGGATTTGTAGGGAATTCTCCAAGCCTGACAGAAGCTCACACAGTGTGCATCTGTGTGCAAACCTTGAGATAAGAAATGCTGACTCAGAAATGCCATGGAATGGGACAGACATTGCTGAGAGAGAAATGGAACTAGAAACAAGTTTCAAAGGATGGCCTTGCAAATAAGACTGGATACTTTGGAGAAACAGAACTATGAAAGATGCATTGTAGTAGGACCCACGTGGGGTAATTTCAGATGATTGCCTTTAAGGCATTTACAGCATGGGGTGACAAAAGCTGATAGGCCAAGGAACACTCATAGTGTATTGTAATTAGGAAATAGTTGGCTTCTGATTGTGATGGTGTGAATTCTAACATCTGTATTGTCTCACCCTTCACATGAGACTGAAAATGGAATAAAAGTTTTTAAAATACCTCCCAGTTGCCCCATCTCTGGGTCAGAAAAGGGATTAGTCCACCATGGAAGATCCAGAGCTTGTGGCAGCTTTCAGGATAGGAGGCTCTGCTTTCCAAGGCCTGCCTCTCTTGGCCCATTCATGGCTCACACTCATCCCTGGGCTGGTCCATGGAGCTGCAAAGCTTCAGGTTGTGTCAGGACTAGCCAGGACAGCCATGGATGATCCTGTTCCCTCAGCATTACTGAAGGGAAATGACAATTTGGGGCCTTTCATATTATTCTGAGATTGGGTAAGTGACCTCAAATCATAGAAATAAGGCTGAATAGACAAATCACAGAAAATAGGGCTGAGCAGGACCTTGGGAGTGCACCTAATTCACCTCCTGTTTGAGGACACCTCCGCCTGTATCTTCCTTTTGCAGGCTCTTCTCCCCACTGATGGATGTTCCCTCCTTCCCACAGGCATTCTGTTCCCACTCCTTGTTTTCCTGAAGCTTAATTTGAATTTTTATACTGTGGTTAAAACCATTACTTCTTTGTCCTAAAGCTGAATGTTTGCATTTCCTCATATCTATCCTTTAAATACACAAAATCTCCCACCAGGGAGGTTCTGTGCCTAGGCTAAACCCACAATTCCTCTGAGTCACATTTGCTGGATTTTTGATTTTCTTGTTCTTTCTTGCCCTGACTCACATTCCCACTTGAACTGCAGTGCCCTGGCTGCATGAGATGCTCAGAGAACTAGAAATGTGTTGGGGTTTTTGTCTTGCAATTTTCCTGTTCCTGTGCCCTTTCCTAGAAAAACATGGAAACGTGGATTTGCCTCACATCAGCTGGAGCTTCTGGATCTCTTTAGCACCAGGCTCAAATCAGTTTTTCATTCTTTATTAACCGACTATTTCTGCTAAATGTGGAACTTTGCATTTGTTCTCACTAAATTAATCCCTTTTTCCCCCCCAGACCATTCCTCCCCTTTGTTACCACTGTGGTTTCTTGAGGCCATCCAGGAGTGCTGGAACAGAACAGGCTCCTCTGGAGAATTCCTGGGCTTTCCCTTTTGGGATCCCTCAGGCTCCTCAGGGCAGTGTTAGAGGTGGTTTCACAGCCATTTGCTTCATCTGGTCCAGATTGCTGAAAGGTCACTGCTGGTTATCAGTTGTGGTTATCAAAGGTGACATTTTGTCACGTTAAGATGTCACCCAGGCTGTTTTTCTCCCTTTATCCCATGTCAGAACTGCCTTTGGAATGCTGCAGTTTGTGTGCATCTGTGATGTTCTCTGACAGCCTCTGGCCATACTGGGACCTCCTGGGATCCTCTTGGAGCTCTCTGTGAGGCTGAGGCTGGGTGGGCTCTGCCAGCCTGCAGGATGTGCCACTCCTTTTGCAAGGGCTACTTAAAAAGTTTTATCTGTTCATGTTAGAAGAATACAATTTGTAAAGCCATGGTGGGCTTTAGATGACATTGTGCCAGGGGAGGGTGAGGTTGGATCTCAGGGAAAGGTTCTTCCCCCAGAGGGTGCTGGCACTGCCCAGGCTCCCCAGGGAATGGTCCCAGCCCCGAGGCTGCCAGAGCTCCAGGAGCCTTTGGACACCACTCCAGGGACGCCCAGGGTGGGATTGTTGGGGTGTCTGTGCAAGAGTTGGACTGGATGATCCTTGAGGCCTAACTCAGAATGTTTTGTGATTCTCTGATTATTAATTGCTTTTCCACACACCAACAAAGTTAGAAGTGGGATAGCAAAGGCCAGCCATGGAGAGGAAGAAATGAATGAACTCCAAAAGCCAGTGGGATGAAAGTACATAAGTTTAAAGGCTTTGTAGCCACCCCTCAAGGCTGGTGCTGGTTACAGATCATATTGGCCTAAACAAAAACTACCTTTAATCTCATCAAAATGAAAGCAAACGTCAAAATGCTCCAACAGACCTGTCCGTGGCTTATCTCAGGGTGCAGGAGGGCTGGCAGGGAAAGGAGTGTGACCCATGGGACTCACCTGGACATCCAGGGTCAGCCCCAGCAGCACAGGGCAGGACTTGCAGGGTGGAGTAAAGCCATCCATCCCCATTCCACCTTCCCTGCCCCCTGCATGTCCCAGATGGTGCAGGAAGAGGAACTCACGTGCTGGTGGCCTGTGTTTGTTCTGAGGAAGGGGTGGGCTGGAGGCAGCTGGGTTTGGGGCTCCATCATTTCCATCATTCAGCTGTGTTGGAGCTGGGGGTGTTTGGCTTGGCTCAGCACAGATAAAGTGGAGTGACCAGGCTGCTTTTGGAGGTGATGCAGGCAAAGCCATATCCACAGGGCAGTGAATTCCATTAATTCCACAGGTTTGATATCTTTTCTGGGGACTGATGTTGTTATCCTCACAGTAGGGGAGGAGGGGGATGTGGTGCTGGGCAGGTGCACAGCAAAGGCCAGTGGAGCTCCAGTGGGGAACATGTGGCTCCTGTAAGGGGTCATGGCAAGGTGTCAAGGAGGGGAACATTGACTCACAGAATCAGCCAGGGTGGAAAAGACCTTTGAGATCATAGGTCCTATGACCTAACACCACCTTGTCACCCAGGCCATGGCACTGAGTGCCACATCCAGGCTTTCCTTAAACACTGCTATTGTCACTTCTGTTTTAACCTCCTGATTCCTGCTGAGCAGCCAGACCTGGTGGGCTGGGCTCACAGCTGCTGCAGGAAGGGTTGTGTCTGCACACAGGGTGTCCTGCCAGGGTGACACTGCTGTCCTCTGTCCCCAGGAGCCCTACTACGTGCGCTGCATCAAGCCCAACGACAAGAAGTCCCCGCAGCTCTTTGACGAGGAGCGGTGCCGGCACCAGGTCGAGTACCTGGGGCTGCTGGAGAACGTGCGCGTGCGCCGGGCCGGCTTCGCCTACCGCCAGACCTACGAGAAGTTCCTGCACAGGTGAGAGGCTGCCAGGCACCGCCCAGCTCCTCGGGCTCTGCTTGGTTTGAATCAGCTGAAACAGATCCCACAGGAGCGTGGCCGCTCTGGTTCAGCTGTGCCAAGGTGCTTGTGCTGCTCAGGCTCCTTGTCTGCTGAAACTCACCGGCTGTGTTAATCTGCAGCAGGAATAAAAAAAGAGGAGCTTCCCCTGAGTATCACCCTAGAACCTGAGCTAATTAACTGGTGTTTTCTCTCTGAATTGTCTAATTGTTGCAGCAAGAGGTGGTGTGTCTGGGGGAGCACCTGATGGTGCATGGTGACATTATGTGGGAAAAACCCCTGGACTTTAAAACAGAAAGTCTGAAAAGGGGATGGTATCATGACCCCATTAAATGTGTGTTTGATTCTTCTTGCCCTCTTAATTCCTACCAGACGTGTGACAAATGACATGTTTTAGATTGAAATTTGTCTTAAGGCTCCACTAAATTAATGTGGGCCCTGCAAGTTCAACCTGCTCTGATGGAACAGTGAATGGAGTTTTTGTTCTGTTATTGAATCAGGTGAGAAAAGGGCTGTGAGAATAGAAAAAAATGAAACTATCCAAGGAGGTGGGATGTCATGAGTTAGAAATAAAGTGCTGGTGAAAGATCTTTTGCTGTGCACAGTGGAGATTTGCCTGGATATATCATAATACCCAAG
Source organism: Ploceus nigricollis (assembly GCA_013399945.1). Lineage (NCBI taxonomy): Eukaryota > Metazoa > Chordata > Aves > Passeriformes > Ploceidae > Ploceus > Ploceus nigricollis. The sequence continues at coordinate 153,046 of VXBC01007197.1, forward strand.
GTGGAATGAAAGGCTCTGGCTTTCTAAATCCAGTCTGTGGTGCTGGGGATCAGTTTCCTGAACCATTCTGCAGTGGATAGAGTGTACTTTCACCTCACATGTGGAATTCATTACAATTTACTCTTAAGATTTCTGTAATCACTATTAATATAAACAGCTGCTTTGTTTTTAATGAATGTTTGATGAGCTCCTGTGAGCTCCAGCCCCATGGTGTTTGCAGCCAGGAAACCAAATCAGCACATGACCACTGCTTCAGCTTTTGGGCTGCTGGAACAGAAGTCCTGCCCAGCCCTGGAGTGGGATTTGACATCCAGAGTGAGGGATCAGACATTGTGTGTGGTGCTGCTCCAAGCCTTGTCTGCAGTGGCTTTTCTAAATTAAAAAAAAAGGAGAAACATAAACCCAGAAAAATAACCTCTCTTTCTGTAGGAGAAGAGTTCGTTGATATTTAGCCCTAAATCCTGTAAGGTAGGTGATATCTCCTCTCTCTCAGTAGGGAATGAAGTGAAGCACAGTTAAGACCATTATAAATGTCCTTCTCAAGCTTTCCTTGGATAAAGAAAACCTTCCTTTGAGCTCTGTGCAAGCCAGGCTGCCCTTTCCAGTTTGGAGTATTTTCTGTTGGACCAGGACAAGCTGTCCCTTCTGTGATCATGGCATCATCCACTTGGGTGATACAAATGGCACTTACACAGATGGGGTGCATTCTCTTGGTTTAATATATAAATTACCATCAAAAAAAGCTGATTGGGTTTCAGGAAGGGGTTACCCAAACCAATCCAACCCTTTCCACACGGAGGCATCCGTATGCCTACCCCAGGCCATGTCAATTCCAACAATTCCGTGTTGGAATCAACACTTAGGGCTGTGAACAGCAGGCTGGGAAGGGCCAGTGAGGCCCAGCTGCAGCTACACACCCAGCATTGTTCATTAAAGCTTCACCATTTAGTGGCTTCCAGAAATCTTGGTTCTTAGGAGAGCTGGACTGGGAATGTTAACTCCAGGAGCAGCCTCATCCCTGTTGGGTGTTTCCATAGGGAGGTACAGAGGGGAAGGAGAAACAAAGGTGTTTGGAAGGGGGTGGTCCATGTCTGAGTGACCTTGGAAGCTGTGGGGATCCTCAGGCAGGAGAGAGGCAGGGCTGTGGTGTCAGAGAGCAGATTTATCCCATACTCTGCCTGGCTATAATTAGCACCAGGCCAGGACTGTGAGTGGCTGTGGCATCCAGGCCGTGCCCTGTGCTGCAGGGAAGGAGTTGGTGGCATTGTGTGGCACGTGTGGGGACAGCAGGAACAGAGGGACAGCTGGGATATTCCACCTACTGTGCCTGGCAGGGAGGGGGCCATCGGCACTGGGGTGTCTTTAATGCCTGTGGGAAGGAGCAGGAGGGTTTAACATCTGGGGCAGGTTTTCGGTGTTGTGACATCCCTTCTCTCCCGAGCTCCTTGGTGGGGTAGGCCTGGCTCATAGCCTGGGTCTGAACCTGATCCCTAGCCTGGGTCTGAACCTGTTCCATAGCCTGGGTCCCAGCCTGATCCATAGCCTGAGTGTGAACCTATTCCATAGCCTGGGTCTGAACCTGTTGCATAGCCTGAGTGTGAACCTATTCCATAGCCTGGGTCCCAGCCTCATCCATAGCCTGGATCCCAGCCTGTTTCCCAGTCTTGTTCCCAGCTTGGGGGTTGCACTGCCAGTGCTTTGCTCTTTTATTTTTTATTTTTCCTAGCATAACTGTCTCGAGGTGAGAGATGTTACCCAGTGAGTGAATTATTGCAGGAACATTTTCCTGATGAGAACAGGGCAGAGAATGCAGTGTGCAGCATTGATGTCTCGTGTGTGTGAGAGCAGGAATGCTTTTGCCAGCACGTGCTAAATCTTCTCCTGGGAGTCTGAAGGGAGGTTTTTAATCCTGTTTATTTATCAGTGAGATCCCTGTAACCCCCGGGGATGGTGTTCCCTGCTTAAGCACAGTGTACACCTACCTCAGCTTCCCCCCCTTCCAAAGGCTAATTTGATGAATGAACGGCGCTGGGATGTGTTTCCATTCAGGCTCTTTGAGGCTGTTCCGAGCCTCCTGCCGTGCCGCTCCCAGGAAAAGGGTGATTGTGAGGCCGTTCAAGTGTAACTGAGAGCTGAGAGTGTCTGAAGCTTTGAGATTGATGCCTGCCTTGGCTGGGGGCTTTGAAGTGCGAAGTGGCTGAGCTCGCTTAGTGCTTGTTTTATTTAGAACACGGCTGCGGGTTCCATTCCAGGGAAAACGTCTATTACAGCTCTTATTATGTCCATAAATCTTATGCAGAAAATTCACTGTTGCTTTTTGCGAGCCCCTGTTCCCCTAATCAGCATTTCCTGGGCTGGTAAATCTGGCTGATCCTGGTACTTCGGGTTTGATTTGTAGATATCTTAGTTCCAGTCTGCATTTCTCTGTACTGGAAAATGGAGTTTGGGGAGTGAGGATGGGAGGAATGGCTGACCCACAGTTACAGGCAGTGCTTGCACAGACTGGGGCAGCCAAAGCTCTGCTGTGGGGGGAAGCGACACAGTTTCTTAGAAATTACTCCCAAAGTGATGCACAAGAAAAAATTATTTGCAGAATTTTAAAATCCAGGTTTTCTGACAAAACAATTGGTTGCAGGTGGCTTCTCATGCAGAATGTGAACAAAACAAAGCTTTCCTTCCTTACAAAAAAAACCCAAACCAAACCAAACAAACAAAAAATATGCAAACAAATAAAAATTAAAATTGGATACTGAAGGTGTGAAAATGGGACAAATATGCAGGAGGCCAATGGTGAGTTTGTTCCCTTGCATCAGTTCAGTGCTGATGAATTGAGCTCCTCCCAATGTTATTTTGCAGCATCTCACAAAATCATGCCTCTTCTTTAGTAATTTTCCTTGTATTTTGAGGATCATGATTCCTACAGAGGATGTCTTCAGACTCTTCTATCTATACTCAGTTTTATTACAATTTAGTTGCTAATTTTTTCTAAAAGCAGTTGAAGCTTGACCTTCTTAGCACCCTGGTGGCAAGTTCACATTTGTAAATTGTACCTTTTAATTCCAGGTACAAGATGATCTCTGAATTCACTTGGCCCAACCACGACCTCCCCTCAGACAAGGAGGCTGTGAGGAAGCTCATCGAGTGCCACGGCTTCCAGCACGACGTGGCCTACGGCAAGACCAAGCTCTTCATCCGCACGCCGCGGACTCTGTTCACCCTGGAGGAGCTGCATGCCAAGATGCTCGTCAGGATCGTCCTCTTCCTGCAGAAGGTAAAGCTTCCACTGCCTCAAAAACTCAGCTCAAGTTCCTCAAACCACCTTTGCTCTCCTTTCTGGTTCTGTTGCTGCACAGATTCCAGACCTCTGCACTTTGGTCGCTGCTGGATATTTTTAGGGCTCTTCCATGGTGCTCTCTGGAGCCTTGGTGTGGTGGGAGCTGTAGCACCTAAAAAGTTGTTCATTGCTGTTTAAAAACTTGCTCTTTTCTCAGTGGAAGGAGGATGCCTGGGAGCTTGAGGGACTTTTATGGCTGAAACGTGGAATCACAGAATTACAGGCTGGTTTGGATCACGAGGGACCTTAAAGCCCAGTCCCACCACGCCCTGGCACAGGATGCCCAGAGAAGATGTGGCTGCCCTGTCCCTGTGTCCAAGTGTCCAAGGCCAGGCTGGATGGGGTCAAGTGGAGAGGTCAAGTGGAAGGTGTCCCTGCCCATGGCAGAGGATGGGGATGGGGCTGGGGGAGCTTTCAGGTTCCTTTTAAGACAAACCATCTTGTGATTCTCTGGTGTTAGCACTTGCTGAAAACTGTGTCTGTACAAGTGAGATCTGTCTGGCAAAGAGCAGAAATGGTGGGGCTGACTTTGCCCTGCCAGGCAAAGTGGATTAGTTCAAGACTTTTAGAAACTAATTTCTTAAAATGCATATCTTGTGTGAAATTCTTGGAACCTGGGAAAGAACAGAACCTCTGAACCCGTTCCTGTCCCTCACAAATAGAAACTGCTGACAGATGGGTGTAAAAACTTGACAGAGCAAAAGCTCTGCAGGGAACACAGGTTTGCACAAACTCTCCAAACCTGGCAGACTGAATGGGGAAGAGCCTGAAGGAGAAGTTCCCCCCTGGAAGCTGAGTTCTGTAGATCATTCACATTTGTGGTGTCTGCAGTGCATTGGATGTGATTCCCTCCCTGGAAACCCAACCAGTTTGACCAGTATGGGAGCAGAAAGCATCAAGTCTAGGGTTGGTCTCTTGGTATTTGTTGTGCTGAATGGTTTAGTAGGGAATTCTGCACCTTTTGTGTGCAGTGAGTTTTTCTGGAAAGGCCAAGCTCAGGCTGTGGAGGATGCAGGGCTTGCCTTTCTCTGAGCTTTGTGGTTCAGAGTTTTGTTCCCTGTTCTAAGCATGTACTGCTGCTGAGCTTCCTTGGCCTCTCAACATCTTCTCCTACCTTCCTTCCCTAGAAAGGGGAGCACTTTTCCAGAAGCTCCATCTGGCCTGGGCTCTTGGGCTGGCCTGTGGGGCTCCCATGCCCCCTGGGAGGTGTTCCTGGATCCTTAGCTGTGCTTCCCCTGTGCTCACCAGGGGTTCTAGGGAGAATTTCCTGCCTGGAGCCACTTGGATGCTTTCAGGGAGGTCACAGGACCACAGCTCTAACCCAGAGTCTCTTTCTCCCAGGAATGGGGTGAGCTAATGAGCTCCTTGTGGAATGAAGCTGCAGGGGGGACTGCTTGCTCCCAGGTGCCTCCAGCTTTCCTATTAAACCAGGGAGCAATTGAGGGGTGACCTTTTTGGAAATTGCAAGGTGCACTGGAGAATAATTTCAGAGCCCCAGGCTGTGTTGCTGTGGGAGCAGATCATGGCTCGGTGAGCTCCAAGCTCCTCCTTCAGATAAATCCAGTGAGAGGCACAGTTTGAACAACAACTTGTCAGTTTTGTGAGTTTGCTGCCAGCTCCAGAATTACATTGTCTGGGCTGGGATCTAGAGTGGGCTCAGCATCAAGGACAGCAGGGCTGGAAGGTAAATAACCTGCTTAGGTGTAATGGATCAACTCCTTTGCTCCACAAAGGGTTTTGCTGCAGTGGGTTTGTGTGGCATCAGGTGTAGAATAACTGTGGTGCTTCTGGGGGTTTCCTTGTTGCCACGGTCAGCAAAAGTGATAGAAATTAAAATGCTGGTGCACATTGTCCTGTGGCTTCACAAACCTCCCTGCCCTGTGTTCTGCTCTCCCTGGGGTGGGGAGGGACCAACATGAGTCTACCTGAGGACTGAAGCAGGACATGGAGGCATCTTTTTGTTATTTTTCTGTGAGAAGTCTTCAGGGAGTTCTAACTTACCTTATTAAGGATTTGTGGGGAAAAGACAAACTCCTTCCCCAGTGCCCAAAGTACTGAGGACTCTGGAGAAATCTGGGTGTCCTCCTGGAGCTCCTTCCCTGTAGCTGAACCCTCTCTGCTTTAACTCACTGGAGGTTCTTCAAGCAGGCTCTCAAATGGGGCTGGCAAGGGGATGCAGAGAAGCTTTTCAGAGTGCTGGAACTTGCAGCTAAACCAAGAAACACTCAACGAATCACTAAATGCTTATTAAACAGCCCATCAGCTAAAGAGAAAGTGTTGAGCTGGTATCTACAGGTATGGATTAGAGACCTTGTACAGTGTTAAATCTACCTGAAAAAAGCTTGAGTTTGTCTCCATTTTCAGTGTTTCTCTTGTTTCCTGCTAACTCTGCTCCCAGCCCTGGCTGGGATCCCTCCCATGCTCTGCTGCCGGCAGATGGGGCCGGCGGAGTCGGGCAGTGCTGGAAAAGGTACAGTCAGCAATCAAAAATCAAAGAGCAGGGATCTGAAGAGGCCTTCTCTGAGCTCTGAAAGCATCAAGGCAATTTTGCCTGTCATTTCTGTTCTCAACTTGCTTTCAATTGTTCATTAACAACTCACAGGGAAATTTAATTCTTGCTCTTTTTTCCTTCTGTAGTTTTGCCTGTGAGGATCAAAGGCTGAGGAAGGCAAACTGTGAGCACATCTAGAAGGATTTGATTTTCTTTTAAATAACTGAGCCTTCTGTTGCATTGGAGTTCCTCAAATTTGAATTTAGGAAAAGGGAAAGACAAGAGAAGATGAAATGTGGTGTTGTGACAATGGGCACTTGTGTGACACAAGCTGAGGCAGATGTGAGGAGCAGCCTTAGAGCAGCTGATCCCAGCCTGGGGCCCAGGGGTGTTTTCCTCTGCACAGGAATGAGTGTAAGTGAAAGAATCCACATTTAGCAGCTCTTTTTCTAATGATGTGTATTCTGTGGCTTATGGCTGTCCTGCAAATCAGGAGGCTTCCAGAAGGGATTCAGTAATTATCTGGAGAGCTTCATCATCCAGTGACCCTTAACCCTCCAAACAGTGCTGCTGCCTTTGTGTAATGGTGCTTACGAGTTTGGTTAAATTGAATTAAAACTGACTTCTGGTTTAAATAGATAATTTTACTTTCTTTTGTTCTACATCTCTGGAGTGTCTTCACCTTTAGATTTATCTTTCATGACCTTTTTTCCGTGGTAAAATGTCAGTGAGATTCCAGGCTGTAATTTTCCTTCTGCCCCAACGCAGTCAGTGAGCAGATGTGATGTGATTTAACCGTGGCAACTTGCTGGCTCCAGGAGAATTCAGCAAGTGAGAGCTGTGTCCAGTGTCACAAACCCCATATGGCAGCAGGGACATCACACCAAAGGGTCACTCCAGGAGCCCCAGATGAGGCTGCTTCATGTGGTGCTTTAGGGTTTATTTGCTGTACCTGTGCTCCTGCCAGCTCTGTGATTGTCACCCTGAATGCAAATGGAGCAGCTCTGATGTTAATCATGCAAATAAAAAAAAAAAAAAAATCTGCCATGAAGCTCTGCTGCTTTTCCTGCCCTTGGAAAGGCTCCCACAGGCTCATTAGCTGTGCAGAGCAGAGCTTTGTTCAGGGAAGAAAGCCCGGGCAGGCGGCACGTGCGGGCTGTGCAGATGATGGCTCCTGTCACTATAATTTACTGCACTATTTCGGTGTCATTTTATCAGGCCGGCACAGCTGCGTATGGAAATCGCTCCTGAAATCTTCCTGCCTGGCACGGAAGCAGCAGGAATGTCCTTGAGTGCAGCCCAGCCCCTCCTGGGACACAGCTCAGCAACAGGGGCAGCGGGGCTGGGAGGGGCGGTGCCAGCCCTGGGACGTGCCCTGGGCATCCCAAGGTGTCCTTGGGCATCCCAGCGTGTCCATGGAGCCAGATGGACTCTGCAGAGGCTCGGGAGCTGCCATCACCATGGCAACGTTCCCCAACCCGCGGGGACAGCAGCACAGAGCCGTGGCTGACGTGTCATCGTTCCGTGTCATCGTTCCGTGTCATCGTTCCGTGTTTCACCTTCCCGCTCCAGCCCCACCAGCCCTGGGAGCTCGGGACACAGGGAAGCCTCAGCCACACAGGGAAGCTCCTCCATGGACACAGGAGGTGTTTCCTCACAGGTTATGGAGGGACAGAAGCAATCCAGTGGGGGCTTGGGCCAGTGACCCAGATAAAAGGGATGTTGTGGGTTTGCCTCTGGACTCCAGGCTTTTTTCATCCCGAGGCAATGTTTGTGCATGCCGACTATCAGCAGGAGCAGGTCTATAAGGACATATGGGTTTGTATCCTGGACCCAGGCTTTGATCTGGAGAGGCTCTGGCAGGGAGGAGCTGTGACAGGAGATGCTGTGGCTCCTTCCCGAGGAGCAGGGGCTGGGAGCTGCCAGGACCAGGTGGAGGGAAGGAGGAAGAGCTGGCTCCATCGCCTGCACTAACACTGACTGATCCCACAGCTCCTCCCATGCTGCTCCCCTTCCCTGGGCTAGGAGCATCCCTGCCTGCTTCCAGGGAAGGCACTGAGGCAAAAAATCCACATTTTCCTTCCCTGGGAGGGGAAGTGGTCCCAGCCCCGAGGCTGCCAGAGCTCCAGGAGCATTTGGACAACGCTCCTGGGGAGGATGCAGGGATGCATGGGGTGGGATTGTTGGGGTGTCTGATCCCTGTGGACTCCTTCAGGAGATTCTGTCATTCCTGGTGTTGCCAGAGGCAGGAAATCCTGCAAGGTGCAGCCAGGATTAACGAGGTGCCCTCTCAGGCCCATGGGACACCACAAAGGGCACCCAAGGACCAGCAGCTCCATGTGGGGCGATGGTTGGGAGCTTTCCCAAGGCTGGGAATCTCATCCCTGTCCCAGAGCATGGGGGGTGTTTGCTGCAGCTGTGGCTGAGCTGCAGAAGGATCTGCAGGAGGAACCTGGTGCTGAGATGTGGCTGCATCCCACACCTGGGACCTGCTGAAGCATGGCTCCTTTGGTGACTTTAATGTTCATTATTGAACACGCTCTTGTTAGTGCCAGCTAATTAATCTCAGAGTGGGACCCTTCTCTCTTTCCAGCCTGTGGAATATTGTTGCTATTAAGCAAAGCAATAGAATGAACATTGTTCAGCTGACTTATGTGAAAAGAGAAAACAGCTCTCAGCAAATGCAGCAGCTCTTCCACTTCACTGCTCTCTGAGGTGATCTGGGAGAACAGGGAGCCTTTGATTTAAACCCTTTGCCTCAAAGCTTTATGGGATCCACATTTACTCAAACTAGGAAAAGGCAGATCACAAACTGGGGCTGTGAGTGAGGTCTGAGCCACTCCATGACAGCCCTGCTCTGCGAGGAGGTGACCCTTTGGAGCAGTCAGGGCTGGGGTCACTGGAGATGGGAGCATTTCTCTGAGGCCCCGTGCAGCTCCTCTGCGCTGGCACATAAATATTTAATAACCCTGCCCGTGTGAGAGCCTTCAGAGCTGAGCAGGAGCTTTGTGCCTGCCTGAATTATGGGTTTTGTTTGATTCTCACCAGTTGGGCTGCCTGGAGGGCAAACCATGGCTTGGGAAGCATGGAATATTGATCATGGAGCAGTCTGGGCTGGCCTGAAGGAGGGTGGTGGGAGAAGGTGTTTGTGGTGCAGCCGGAATGGAGGAGTTTTCCAAGGTTTGTTTCCTTGCAGAACTGCTCCAAAATACCACTCTGGGGTTTAATTTAGCCAAGCTGGGTTTGTTTGCTGAATCCTGGGCATTCATTTGCTCACTCAATGTGTTTGGATTGGGAGCTGTGTGGGTTTTCTTCTGCACTTGCAGGGATTGCAGCATCTAGGTCAAATCTAGATTATCCCTTTTTCCATGGGAGATGTACAGGCAAGGCTGCATCCTGGGCCCACCCTGGCTGCTCTGCTGGCTTTCCCTGTGCTCTGCAGGGCCCATTTAATTGTTTTCATTTCTTTCTTCTCTTTTTTTCTCTTTTTTTTGGCGGCACATTCAGAGCATGGAACAGCCTCCAGACAAGGCTGTAATGCATAGACGGGTGTGGAGGATTTATGTTCTGCTGAGGTGATGGATGTGATCTTGGATGTGAGGTTTCTTTAATCTTAGAAACTCTCTTGGAAGCTCAATGAGGTTTTTAAACTGATTCTAAAGGTATGTTCAGATCTCCCTTGCCATTCATCTGAATTTTAATTTATTAAATTTTAATCAGAAAACAAGTGAATTAAATATTCTTTAGGAAAAATATCAGTGCTTTCCTTAAGCTGGGATGTGTCTCTTGCTTTGGCTGAATGCTGTTTGTGCAAGTCCCTGTTTTAGAAGCTGCCAAAGCAGGTGCTGCACTGGGAGTAGTGGGATCATCCCTTGGCACACTGCTGGGCTCACTGGGCTGTGCAGGAGGAGATCCCTTGGTCTGGAGCTTTTCATATCCCCAGGGGTCACTTCCACTCTGGGTTGGCCTTAACTGAGGGAATAAAAGGGACTGGAGGAAAGCTGTGGCTGCCCCATCCCTGGGAGTGTCCAAGGCTGGGATGGATGGGGCTTGGAACAGCCTGGGACAGTGGAAGCTGCCCAGGCAGGGGTGGGACTGCATGGGCTTTAAGGTCCCTGCCAGCTGGGGTTTGGGATTCCATGGTTGATGTTTCTATGAAACATCCCATTTAAAAGACTGTGGAATTGGTAGAGGTCTCTGGAGAATGAAGAAAGAACAGCAAGGAACTTCCTCACTGGGAGCAGCTGTATAGAAATAAATATTCTTTGTAATGGTCAGGAGTTCAAGCTGTGTTCAGACTTTGTTTTTCCAACCTTTTCCTTTCTCTCTATCCCTCTCTTAGACCTTTAGTCCTGATTTCTATTGCTCTCTTAATTTTTCCTCCCCTGAATTTTAGGAGGACAAAGCATAGAGAAGGCAAAGGTATTGAAAGAGGTGAGGAGAGACCATGGGTGGGAGCTGGATGGGGGAATGTTGTTTGGTTTGTTCTTTGGTTTATGGTGGTCTTTGGGTTTTTTTAAAGCCAAAAAACTCCTTTTCTTTCCATTTTCAACATAATCATCATCGTCTCTGCTCTTGTGTCTGTGATTTGCTCGTGGGCCCTTCCCTGCCTGCTCACACTGAGGAATCAGCACATGCTGCTGGTTGTTCCCCTCCCCTGCTGTGTCTCCTTGGCCTTTTCTCCTAGGGACAATCCACTCCGTGTCCTGTCCCTCTGCTCCTGCTCGGTCCCTGGGCTGGGCTTTGATCAATGGCACCACCGACTGCCCTGGAGGCTGCTCCAGAGGGGTCACTTGGAAAACTGTCACCAAACTGGCTTTTTGGGAGCCATGGCATGCTCCACCCCCTCCCTCATGCCCCCCACACATTTCCACCTCCTCATCCCTCTGGGATGCTGCCAGACCCTCCTGGGCTCCTCTGCCTGTGGTGCTTTGCTGGCAGTCGGTGGCTCCGTGTCTGCTGGTTGGGATTTGGGATCTGGGGAGGCAGATGGCTCTGGAACTGGAGCTGAAGCCATTCCAGCAATGTCACTCTGATTTCAGGCTCCTTCTGCCCTGCAGCTGATTTTTCCTGAAAGATAAAGGGACTTTGCCTCGTGGAGGCTCCTGCTCCTCTGTCAGCTTGGCTGGGAGCTGGCTCAGGATTCGGGAGCTGTCAGGGCAATCTCAGGAGGTCAGGCAGGGACAGGGTGATCTTCAGTCTCATTCCCAGGGGAAATCAGGTTAACCAGCAGGGAAAGCCACAGGAGGGGGGAAAGGGAAGTATGGATTTATTCTTGCCTGTGGGAGGGATGGCACAGGGCTCTGCCATCCCAGGCTGGTTTACTCTGGCTGTAAGGATGCCTGTTCTGATGCCCCCAGCAGGCTGGGATGTGGCTGGATTGAAGTGGGAATTCTGAGGTGCCTGTGGCTGTCAGGTCTCAGGGGGATGATCTACTGGATCCCTTTGGAACTGGACATGAAAATCCCTTGGATCTTACCTTGGGTGCAGAGGCATAAAGGGGAGAAGCAGAACCCTGGATGCACAAGTCCTTCTGTTGGGGTTTGGCCCTCCTTGGCCCCCAACACACAACAGAGCAGTACCTTTGCAACAGGGGAATCTGTTACAGGCCATGTAAACTTCCCTCTGGAAATTTGATGTGTTTAATTTCATTTTACAGGGCTCAATGTTCTTGAGTTATGAACTGGAGATGGGGGAGAATTGAAAAGGTGCATTAGGTAGAGCTCTCCCACTAATCAAACCTGAGGAAGGTGTGAGTTGGCAGGAACACTCCAGCCTCCTGGAACTGCTTGTTCTGGAAGTGCATTGGCACAGGGTGCCCAGAGAAGCTGTGGCTGCCCCTGGATCCTGGAAGTGTCCAAGGACAGGTTGGATGGGGCTCAGAGCCACCTGGGACAGTGGAAGGTTGCCCAAGGCAGAGGGTTGGAACTGGATCATTTTTAAGGTCCCTCCAACCCAAACCATCCTGTGATTCCAGGATTCTGTGATCCTTGTTTGTCTGGTCTATGTCCTGCTGCTCACAGCTACACAAAGTACCTGCCCAACAGGGAGTTCTCTGCTTTGACACCTCCTCTTGTCCCCAGGATTGACCATTCCATGTTTCTGGAAGGCTCCATGGGACCATGGGGCAGCCAGGTCACCATGGCAGCTCAGCATTACTGAGGGGCTTCTTTGAGCTGCAGTGAGCCCTGCAGTGGAAAAGAAAACCACCAAGCCAGAAAAACAGTTCATTTTAAAAATATTTGTCCCCCGTTCCCTGGGAGAAGTTTGTCCTTCCCTTTGACTGTTTCCTCACCTTTGAGGCACTGCCATGGTGCCATGGAAGGTCCTCACTGGCAGGGGGTTCTCTAGTTATGACAACTTGATTTGAGAACATGCTTTTCATTAATAGTTTGCTGTATGTGTAGCCAGGGGCATGCCTGAGCTGGATAATTGGATTTGGGAGGCCAGTGTTTGTACAATTGTGACACCTCTTGCTGTGAAGCCAATTTCTGCAGCGATGCAGCTGATACAACATCAGGGCAATCTGTTCCAGCCTTTGTTCCAGGGATGTCTGACTGGTGGAAGAGGTAACCACAGCAAGAGACTTCCCTCAGCAGCATGTCTGCTTCCAGCCAAAGGAAGCAAAACCAAGACCTTGTTCTGTGTCTCAAATGGTCCAGGGAACAACTGACAGAAGTGAGGCTCTGCAAAGTCTTGAGCAGCTTACATGGATTTACTGTGTGTGTTCTTTTCTTGAGATCCTCTGTAACACCCAAGGACTGTTTCACTGCGGTCTGGAGCCCTTTGTTCCTCATTTCTGTTCTTACTAAATTCAAAAATGAGAAATTGGCAGTAGGGTTTTGCCCAGCTGATTTTGTTTGTTGTCCATACATCCCTTACCAGGTACATTTTATGCCTCTTCAGTCTATGCTTAACTATCTCAAGCAATCCAAACCTACTTTGCTTTTCTTTAAAAAAATTTCCCCAGTACTCTTTGGATGCTCAGTTTTTAGGTCCTAGCTGGTGAGTCTGTCAAATTCAGAGTTTCAGAGCCTGCTGTGCCCTCAGACAGGGAAATGCCAGCTTCAATCCAGCCTTACACACTTTGGGTGAAATCCAGGCCTTGTGCAAGTCTGGTTTAGCCAGGAAGCTTTGAGCCTTGAGCTTCCCAGCAGCTCTGAGGGCCTTTGCATGGCTGAAGCTGCACCAGATCTGAGCTAAAACCACAGTGGTAACTGAGTGTGGTAGCAGTGACTGCTGAGCACAGCACGTGTGCAGGGGGTGCTGCCTCCTCTCTGTCTAATGGCCTCAAGGAATAAATAAGGAACATGTTGTTTATTATTTTATCTGCACACAGGGATGAGATTCTCAGTCCCAGCTCCCTGGGTTTGGTTGGTGTGCTCAGTCCAGCACTGCTGGTTTCTGCTGTGGCTTTTGTTCTTCCTGCTCTTGCCTTTCCCTTCACTGTCCCATGTCCTGCCTTGCTTCCCCAGCTCTTCCCTCAGGTACTGAAATGCTCTCTTTTCCCACACCCTCCCTGGGAGAGCAGCCCTGGCAGGGGCTGAGGCTGGTGTGGAGCTCGTTGCCTCCAGTCACCAGGGGTGGGTTGGGCTGTGCTCAGAATCCCAGAGTGGTTCAGGTTGGAAGGGACAGTCAAAACCATCCAGTCCCACCCCTTGCCATGGGCAGGGACACCTTCCGCTAGAAGGGATGTTCAGCCTGGAGAAGGGGAGGTTCCAGGGAGAGCTCAGAGCCCCTTCCAGGCACTAAAGGGCCTCCAGGAGAGCTGGAGAGGGACTGGGGACAAGGGATGGAGGGACAGACACAGGGAATGGCTCCCACTGCCAGAGGGCAGGGTTAGGTGGGATACTGGGGAGGAATTGTTCCTTAGGGGGATGGGGAGTCCCTGGCACAGGGTGCCCAGAGCAGCTGGGGCTGCCCCTGGATCCCTGGCAGTGCCCAAGGCCAGGTTGGACATTGGGGCTGGGAGCAGCCTGGGACAGTGGGAGGTGTCCCTGCCATGGCAGGGGTGGCACTGGAGGATCTTTCAGGTCTTTCCCAACCCAAATCATTTTATAATGCTGTGGTTCTATGTGGGCAGGACTGTGCAGGGTCTGGGCTCTCTTCTGCTGTGTGAGAGCAGAAATGGTCTCCACTGATGAGTTTGATGCTCCATAAAGTGCTGGGTGCTCAAGAGCTGTCCAGGCTCAGCCAGAGCTCCATGGGTTGTGTCTGTAGGGAATGGGAGATGTCCCCCATAGGGACAGCGAGGCCGAAGGAGAACGAGGAGAGAGAACTCTGACAGAGGTGCAAGAAGAGAGTTCTCTGCTTTAGAAGGGTTTGGGACCCAAAATCTCTGTGTTTCTCTTTAAACTTGGGATGTCTGGAGAGGAGCAGCCCCTCACAGCTCTGCACTGGTTGCTGCATGAGCTTTTCTTGGCTGCATGGCAGGATTGTCAGTGAAGCTGTCAGGAGAGCCTCTGACATCAGCTTCACAAAGCAACTGTCGTGTTGAAAACAGCCTTGGGTAGTTAATTAATCCTTCTGTAAATAGAAGGCTTGATGTGCACCAGCAGTGCTGGGGGATCTTTCTCAGAGGGAAATAAAGTCTGTGACAGGACCGTGGTGAGCTGGGAGGCTCGTTATCCTTCCAGTTAAATTCTGCAAGGAAAGAAAATACAGTCTTCTGCTTGGTGAGTTGTGTTGGAGGGTGAGTACAGGTGGGGAAGGATCCCCGGGGAATACCAGGGAATGCCAGTTCCTCTGCTTACAGGATGGCAGCAGCACCTGCCTCCTTCCCCTGCCTGGGGTTCCTCCTTGGGAGCTGGTGCTGTGCATTGTCACTGTCACACATCAGCACTTCCAGCATCACTTCCCAGAGTGTCCTCTGGCAGGGGGTTCCAGGAGAAGCCCAGGAGATGCTGTGTGTTCTGCTTGTGGTGCTCGCCAGGCAAAACACAACTCAAAGTGACACTGGAGAAGCTGGGCCTCATGCCAGAAGTTTGGGGAATATCTTTTGGTTTGTGTATTTGTTTGTTTTTCCACACATGGCCAGAATAGATATTCCCTAGGCTATTTTCAGATCAATCTTTTCTTTAATCAGAGTTAAAATTGTTTCTCAATAATTGTTCTCAATTAGCACAGAATCATGGAATGGTTTGGGTTGGAAGGGACTTTAAAGCTCATCCAGTGCCACCCTCTGCCACAGGCAGGGACACCTTCCACTGTCCCAGGCTGCTCCAAGCCCTGTCCAGCCTGGCCTGAGACACTGCCAGGGATCCAGGGGCAGCTACAGCTGCTCTGGGCACCCTGTGCCAGGGCCTGCCCACCCTCACAGGGAACAATTCCTTCCCAATCTCCCATCCAGCCCTGCCCTCTGGCCGTGGGAGCCATTCCCTGTGTCTGTCCCTCCATCCCTTGTCCCCAGTCCCTCTCCTGGAGCCCCTTTGGGCCCTGGCAGGGGCTCTGAGCTCTCCCTGGAGCCTTCTCCTCTCCAGGTGAGCACCCCCAGCTCTACCAGCCTGGCTCCAGAGCAGAGGGGAGCCAGAGCAGCCATCTGATCATTTCCATGGCCTCCTGTGCTCCATGCCTTTCTCATGTGGAGATCTCAGTCACAAACACGGTGTTTTTCAGTCACGTTCTACCTGAATTTGGTTGGCACTGGGAAGTCCCTTCCCTCGAAATAAAATTATAAATCTGTGTAGCACAGGAAGAGTCTGGAAAGCAAACAATTGTGCTGCAGTCCGTGCTGACCCGTGCTGTGTGTCCCTGGCCAGGTGTGGAGGGGCACGCTGGCCCGGCTGCGCTACCGGCGGACGAGGGCGGCGCTGACCATCGTGCGGCACTACCGGCGCCACAAGGTGCGCGCTTACCTGCGCGAGGTCCTGCGGCGCTTCCGCGACGTGCGGCTGCTGCCCGACCGCGGCCGCGCCATCCCCTGGCCCGCCCCGCCCAAGGTGCTGCTCCGCTTCCAGGAGGCTCTGCAGGACATCTACCACAGGTACGGCCCCTGCCCCTGTCACACCTGCTGCTTGTCCTGGTGCCGCAGGTTTGAGCTTTTATATTTTTCAGCTTCTGTGCTGCTTTAGTGTGTGGGTCTGGGCTTCATATGAGGGGATGGTGAGCTCTCTGCACAGAGCAGGGAGACAAAACAATTCCTTCTCTGGCTGGGAGCCAAGGACAAATGATCCAGATCTCAGGCCCAAGAGCATAAACAACAGAAGAGAGAGAAACAAGTGTAGTACTCACATTCTTCTCTCTCTCAGGAAATTTTCATAGAGGAGCACAGAGANTTCATCTGAGGTGTAGCCCTGGCTGGGCTCTTATGCTGCCCAAGGTGGATCCACTGAGGCCTCCTAATAAATCCCTACTTTATTTTTTAGCTCCTCTAGTCTCTGTTCTAGGTCAGCCTTCACAAGGCATCAATCCCAGGGACATCTGGCTGAAGGACATGATTTGAGTGTCGCTGGCTTCGTGCCCTTGACCAGGCAGATGATCCTGATCCAAAGCTTTATTGTTGAATCACAGAACCCCAGGATGGTTAGGATGTTAAAAGCCCAACCAGTTCCACCCCATGCCATGGGCAAGGGCACCTTCCACCAGACCAGGTTGTTCCATTGTGATAAACATTGTGTTTCCTTCCTTGGCCCCTTCCTGGCCTTTCTGGTTGATTTTAAAAAGAAAGAGCAGCTGCTCTTGGATGAGGGGGAGGAGAAAAAGAATCTTCTGGATTTCCTCAAGATTTCTTGTAGTAACCTAGTGTTTTTCTGCAGTAAAATGAGTGATGTTCCCCTTGTCACCCATGTTCTATGTGCAGAACAGGTGTTTGTACCTTCATTAAACCTCCCAGTATCTAAAGACTGGTGCTTTTTTTCTCTGGGAAGCTGTAGGCAAAGTAGTTACAATTCCAGTTTGAGAAATGATGACTTTGAAAGTGGCTGAATAAGAGAAATGTTGGCTGGAGGGGCTTTCAGAGACCTCCTGTCCAGCCATCAGCCTGCAGGGCAGTTCCAGCAGCTCTAGATCAAGTCAGCTTTGTTATTTTCTCCAGCTGTCTCTTTCAGGAGAGACATCCATCCACCCACAGCCTGTCTGGGGAGAGAGTCCTGCTTTCAGAATTAGCTCAGTTATCAGAACTACAGAATTTTAGCTGCTAAAAAGCCTTTTTATAACATTAACCCTGGAGTTCTGCTGCTGCTGCTGAAGGCTGGGGTGTGGTGTGGGGCAATGCATGGGCTGCCCTGCCCTGTTCCATGGTGCAGTTGGAACTGAGGGGCCAAATTCAGCTGTTAGAGGAGAATGGTGCTGTAAATGAGCCCAAAAATGGGCTTGCAAACACTTGATTGCAAACAGATGCACCAGTGGTTGACTTGTGGGTGTGGGATGGGGAGTGTGGCACGCAGACCTGTCAGGGTTGGAGGTGAGACATGACTTTAAAACATCAACTGACCTTTGCAGCTTTAGGAATGCCTGGGCAGGACTCTGGGGGTGTCCTTGTGGAGTCCTTCCTGGGTGAGGTCCAGGCTGGGGGGCTGACCCAGAGCTTGCTTTGGTGGCAGGTGGAGAGCGGCCGAGCTCATCCGGAGCGTGCCCCCAGAGGCGCTACCTCAGCTGAGAGCCAAGGTTGCTGCCATGGAGCTGCTGAAGGGCCACAGGGCTGACATTGGCCTCCAGAGAGCCTGGCAGGGCAACTACATCGCACTGGTGAGTGAAGGGCACCTGGACTCAGGGTGCTGCAAGGGGCAAATTCGGGAAAGTGAGCATTGGTTTCTTGGGAGGAGAAGTACTTAGAAATTTCCTCTGTTTGTGTGGGTTTGAAACCTTGATTTACACTGCCCTAGGAGTGATTTTTGTGAATCCTGAGCAGCACCAGCAGCACTAAAGCAGTGCCATCAGCTGCCTCTGCAAACGGGCAGAGCCAGACTTCACTGGGGGACTAAAATGCTGGATAGAATGGAAAACAGCAGGGACTGAAAGAAATTCTTTCTAGGCAGGTTTGATTGCTTCCCTTACTCCATCCTTCCTTGGAGCATTTTGGTGTGTCAAGGTTTGGTTTCCTAAAGCACAGAAGGGTGGAGGAAGCCATGTCCCAGCTATGCCACTGCCAGTCCCTCTTCCTTCAGCCCAAGGAGGGTCCTGAGCCTGTCTCTACTCTTCCAGAAACCAGACAGCCCCCAGAGCTCAGGCTCCTTCACCCCTGTGGCCAACGAGCTGAAGCGCAAGGACAAGTACATGAACATCCTCTTCTCCTGCCACGTGCGCAAGGTAACGGGGCTGTGGGGCCTGGGTGTCCAGGGAACCAGGAGGTGACCCTGGGGATGCTGGGACAGCAGTTCAGAGCAGTTCCAAGGAGCTGCATCAGGGATTTTTGGGTGGAGCGAGGTTGGGTGGCTGCTGGGGCCTCATCGTGTCAGAGGCACAAATAAATTGTTGAGTCCCTGCCCATGCAGAGTGTTGGAACTGAATGGTCTTTAAGAACCCTTCAACCCAAACCATTCCATGATTTCACTTCATTCAGCATAACTGGTTTGGATCTGACATTTTTTGTAGCAGAATTGAGTTTGGAAGGTTTAAATAGCTAATTAAAAAACCAGACTTGCTTAATTGTTGTGGGTAGCTCCTAATGATGCTGGTTTGAAATATCTGTCAGGGAAGGGTATTTTTAATTTTACAAACAGACAAACTCAGTTTTAGTGGCAGCCAGCGCTGTGGATGTTCAGGTGTTTTTAAGAAGCTGTATATTCTTTTTATTTGTAAATACTGCAGTTGGTCCCCACGTGCACAGTTATTCCTTATGATTCTGCAGATCTAGACAATTCATTCTGCAGCACAAAATCTGACTTTATAATAAAACTTTGCAAGTGGTAGTGAGTTGTGTTGTTTATTCAACCGTGATTCCTGTTCATAAAAATAGAAATCTCTAATTGCTTTCTGAGCAAAAATATCTCAGTGGAGGTTGGTATTGCTGTGACCACGTTCTCTGTGAGGATGGGGGTTCACTGGATTGAAGGAGGAGCAGGCCAGTCTGAATCCAAACTTCCTCTTTACAACCTCACAGCACTTGGGCTGGACCTCCCTGAAGGACAGAGAAATGCTGAATTTCCCCTGGCTTTTTTCAGTTAGGCTGAAAACAAAATAATTCCTCTTCTAACTCATTTAATGGACTGGTTCCAGTTGCAGTTTCTGTCTGAACTGGGAGAACTGTAGAAAGGACAATATTCAGTTGTTAGAGATGTGATGATGGGAATGGAATGATGGTGAGGGAATCACTGGGGGTCTGTGTGTGATGCACACAGTGTGGGAGTTTTATCTTGTTCACTGTTATGCAGCTCTCCAGCCTTTAAGTCCTTGTGTTTCTCTTGCTCCTGGTTCAGCTCTCAAGGACAATCTCCTGTGCAAGCACAGGGCAAAGCAAATTAGGGATCTGAAGCACAGATCCACACTTTATCCTGGTCCCTAACTGCCAGGACAGAGCTCCTGCCTTCAGACAAGTGTCAGAGCAGAATTTGTTGGTTTTGGTGTATGGAGGAATCCCTGAGCATTCCAACAGGCCATGTTTCTGTACTGTAACTGTGCTGGGAAAATCCAGTTTTTGTGGATTTGTTGCATTGAGATGCTAGCACTTCAATAGTAGAAGCAGAATGGGGATGGAATAGGTGTTACCCACCATAAAGTGGATTTCTCCTGAGCCTGAAAGGCTTTCAGTGCTCTCAGAGGCAAAGCTTTAGCTGGCTGTGGGTGCATTAAAAGGGCAGCTCAGCTGAAATCACAAATATTGCAGGGTTATAGACTTGCAGCTGTGTGGGTTTTAAATTATCTTGTAACTTCTTTTAACTTTTGAAAGGTTAAATTGTTGTTGCTTTCTTTTCACAGAGAGGTAGGACTTGATCCCCTGCTGGCCTGCTAAGTTAGGGACTCCTGGCATGGCTTTGGAGCCATCAACACTTCCCATCCCTGGAAGTGTCCAAGGCCAGGCTGGACAGGAGCACCCTGGGACAGCGGAAAGTGTCCCTGCCCTTGGCAGGGGTGGCACTGGGTGATCTCTAAGGTCCCTCCAAACACAAAGCACTCCATGATTCCATGCTCTCAGACTGCAGTGCTGTGCCATCCTCATGGATGTGTAAGCCTGGTGATTCCAGAGCACCTCCGTGTCACAAATGCAAACCATCCCATCCAAAGCCACACTGGGATGTGGCTCCTCCCTCAGGGAACCGTTTGCCTTCTGCTTGTCCAGACAGGAAATGTCCGAGTGAGCAGAGCAGGGAACACAAACACTGCTGAAGTGTGAAGGTTAACAGGACAAGGATTTGACATTTGAGAATTTAGCATTTCCCTTTCCAAGCAAGGCACTTCCTCAGGTCATGTTTCTGGCTTAAACACTGGATCTGCAGAGTGAGCACCAGTGAGAGCTGTTGGACAGGGAGTGACTCCGTGCTCTGACTGCAGGAGCACAGGCTGGGAGCAGCCTTTGCCCTTCACAGGAAACAATTCCCATCCTAAGCTGTTTAAAATGAAGTGTTTCTCTTGTCAGAAATACAAGTTTTGGCATCCTGCCTCTTACCTCAGAGTAAGGGCAGTCCCCGGGTGAACCTCAGTGCTGGGGCAGGGGAATCTCTCCTCATTGCCGCATTCTTCCCTTTGAATTTTTAAATAATAAATTTTTAAATAAATCATCAGGTTTCTTCTCTTTAGCCTTGACTTCCCCATGTCCTATCTGTTGGATTATGGTTTTTTTTGGTTTAGAGACAGGGTAACTGAGAGGTGTTTTAAAATTTTTATTTTATTTTTAGTTTTATGAAGGTATATGTGTGTGTATATATATATACACACACATATATATACACATATATACACCTTCATATATGTATATAT
>VXBC01007197.1:173782-232504 GCA_013399945.1 Ploceus nigricollis
TAATATATATTATATTGTGTGTGTGTATATATATATATATAAAACAAATATTACCTCTAAATCCATTTCCCACATTACCAAACCTTATTGGCCCAGGGTGGCACTTGGTGCTGGCACGTGCAGCCTGGCCCAGTGCTCAGGGCAGATTTGTCTCATCTCTCATGTTAAACCTGGTTCCTATGGGTTTGCAGGTTGGGTTTGTTCTCTGCTGAAAATTGGCTCACGTGAAGCTTTAACAGGGGCCTGCAGAGTGAATTATAGAAGTGAAATTGTAATTATCAGGTGATTTCATTGCTTCCCTTAAATAATTCTCGTGAACAAAGCAGCAATTCACAAAAAAAAGGCTGCTCAAGTTCATCCGTGCTGTGTTTTCATGATTCAGCTTATTTGAGGATTCTTGAGCAAAAACTGTGCTGCTCCAGCTCTTCCCTGAGGCAAGAAGGTGTTAGTGGGAAGGTGTTAAAGGGCACTTTGGTGAGCTGGGCTGAATGTTTTATTTCTGAAGCATCATCAGCCTTCCTCTGTGGCTTCCTTCAGGTACTGAGTCACCAAACCACATGTGAAGTAGTTGTTAGCTGTTAACAGCAATGTCAAGTGTCAGCTCTTGGAAATGTTCAGTCTAATGCACCTCTTTCTTTGCACAGAAAACACACTAAAAGCAAAAATACTGGGCAACTTGAACAGACACAGGTCGAGCCCAGAGTTCACCTATTTAAACACATTTATGAGCAGAGCACACCCTGTGACCTGTCAGATATTGGTTCATTAAATTCGTTGAGACAGAATTTTTTTAGCTGATGACTGACATTGATCTAATGAATTCTTCAGGAAGAATCTAGAATATTCTAGATCAGGAAGAACTTCTTCCTGGAAAGGGTGGTCAGGCATTAGAAGAGGCTGCCCAGGGAGGTGTTGGAGTCCCCATCCCTGCAGGTGCCCAAGGAGCTCCTGGATGTGGCACTCAGTGCTCTGGGCTGGTGACAAGGTGGGAATTGGGCACAGGTTGGACTTGATGGGCTGGGAGGGCTTTTCCAACCTCAATAATTTTGTGTTTCTAAGTCTAAGAAGTCAATTTATTCCAGGAACTGCTTTCCAAGTTTTGAGCTGCTGGTAAAGTTTTCTTTGCCTGTGTGGGGGCCTGATTTCAGCAGCTTGAGCTGAATAATAATGGGGGGCTCTGTTTGGAGCAGTTTTTACAGGAGGGCTGTGAAGAGGCTTTGAAGCCTCACTGGGGGAGGGAATAGACTGTGTGGTTGCTTCCCTGCAGTGGGTACAGGTAAAAGCAGGTCATTCCTGCCTATGGAAAAATCCATCTTTTCTGAGCATTGTGGTGCTCTTCACTTTTTCAAAGGAAATTTTCAAGATTTTTGCCTTAGGAGAAACCAAATGCATATTTCATGCAAACCTCCAGATTTTGTTGGATCACCTAGGAAACAACTCTCTCTCTTTATTTTCTTTAGAATTAGGCTTTTCTTCCCACTTTTTCCTTGTCACTTGTGGCACCAAGCTCCATTGACAGGATCATCTCTTTCAAAGGCCGCTGCCCTGCGCTGTCCAGAGGCCACTGACAGAGACCTGAAAAACTTCCTTGAAGATTTTTCAGCTCTAGGCCAGATCTTCATTTCCCCCACAAGTTTGTCAGGAAGCTAAATTAGGACTGATTCACATTTGGATCAACAAGATATAAATACAGAATGCCCAGAAGGTGCACAGAACACACAGAAGGGCTGTTCTCCAGGAGGGAATGAGCTGTAGCTGGGAACAGAAGGTCTGTCCTTACTCCTACAAGCCCAGCAGTGGTATTTGCACTGGTGTGTGAGTCCCTTCTGTGCCTGCTCCCCAGTGGGACAGTTTTTACTTTAGCCCACAGCAGGTATTATTTACACAAATGCACTGCAGGTGCACGAGGCACCTGGAGCCTCTTTTGCTTGGAAGAAGCTGGAATGACATGGGAATTTTCTCTCAGGTGAGATGAGCTGCTAGGCCTCTTCTTTGGTGCATTTCTTTGGCTGAATTTTAACACTAAAACCAGCGGGGAGCCATGAGAAAGTAGTGGGATTCAAAACATGCCTGTAGAACTCCCACAGTATTCCATTGGCTTGGAATACACCTTTGGGGTGCTGGTCAGCAGGGGCTGAAGGTGAGTCCAGGTGTGCCAGAGGCCAAGGACGCCTGGCTTGGATCAGCAATAGTGTGGCAGCAGGAGCAGGGCAGTGACTGTCCCCTGAGCTGGCACTGCTGGGGCACGTCCAGTCCTGGGGTCAGTTCTGGGCACTTCATGATAAGAAGGAACTGAGGGGCTGGAGCATGTCCAGGGCAGGGAACGGAGCTGGGAAGGGGCTGGGGCCCCCGGAGTGGCTGAGGGAGCTGGAAAGGGGCTCAGCCTGGAGAAAGGAGGCTCAGGGGGGCCCTTGTGGCTCTGCACAGCTCCTGACAGGAGGGGACAGCCAGGGGGGTCAGGCTCTGCTCCAGGGAACAGGGACAGGAGGAGAGGGAACGGCCTCAGACTGGGCCAGGGGAGGTTTGATTGGAGATTAGGGAAAATGTCTTCACAGAAAGAGTGGTCAGGCATTGGCACAGCTGCTCAGGGCAGTGATGAAGTGATTCCTGGGGGCAGGTGGCACGTGGGGACAGAGGTCAGTGGCAGCCTTGGCAGTGCTGGACAAGCAATTGGGCTTCATGATCTCAAAGGGCTTTTCCAGCCTTTCTGACTGTGAAAGCTGAGTGTGCTTCCCATCTCTGCTTCCCAGGCAGCAGCCACAGGACCTCCTGCCCTGGGGTGGCTCTGGTGTCACAGCACCAGAAATCTGCTCCCTTTGTCACCAGGGGCTGGGAGTGGGTGTGGACAGCAGCCAGGCAGGGTCATGGCAGTGCCCAGGGAGTGTTCACTGTGTCAGACTCTGCAGACAAATCACAGTAAATCAATGCCCCAGCATTGATCTGAGCTCTGAGGGACAGATCCAGCCCCAGGGACTGGACTTTGATTCAACTCCCAGGACCTGGAGCGTGGAGAGGCCAGAGCTTCCCCAGTTCCTGATCGAGGAACCGGTGCTGCTCTGCTCCAGCACCCAACATGTGGCACCAGGCACTCCTAACCTACTTTCTCAGGGCCATTCAGTGTTTCGTAGCCTTTAGGCTTTTCTCTCCCATTCATCTGCTTCCTAAAATAATCCTGGTTACTCAGCATCTCTTCCTGTGAGACTTCCCAGGCCCTCAATCATGTTCTTCACCTTCTCTGAACCACCAGAGTCTCCTTCACACTCACCACCCTGGTCCTTCACAGGCTGTTCCAGGTGAGCCCATGGCTCCCAGGATGTTATTCCCATGTTATTCTTTGCCTGTGCCAACATTCTGCTTTTTCTGAGCTGCCTCATGTCTTTGTGCCAAGATCTCTCCAGAGCTGTCTGAAATCATCCTCGGTTGCTTTTTCTGAGTCAGTGCCGTTAATGTAAAGCTGTCACAGAGCTCCCCAATTTGCATTTTTTGCCTTTATCTGCTCTGAACTTTATCACTCTGCTGCCTCCTGACTGAGGATATTTAAGTTCTCCCATTGTCTCCTGATTTCACCCTGGAAAATCCTATTTATGTTCATCCTCCTCGTCACATCTTACCCTTGTCTCCCCTTCTCAGTTGATTAATAAATATCTCAGTGACTGCGATACACCGATGACTCTGGCTTTGCCTCAGTGAAAAACAATTTCTACTTTGTGTCCTACTTTCTTAGGCACTTCCAACAAACCTTTGCATCCTGCCTGGTGAGTGTTTAGTGCTGAGGGGCATCCAACAGCCTGGGTGAAGTGGGGCTGCTGGAGCTCTCCCAGGCTGGGAGAGCTGGGGGTGCTCACCTGGAGAGGAGAAGCTCCAGGGAGACCTCAGAGCCCCTTCCAGGCCCTAAAGGGGCTCCAGGAGAGCTGGAGAGGGTCTTGGGACAAGGGATGGAGGGACAGAACCCAGACCAAGGATGGCCCAAAGCCTCAGGTCTGGACTGTGCCAGCCCCTGGCTCTGCAGGGCAGGGGCTCTCCATGGGACCTTGGGGTGCCAAAGGCTCCTGAGAATGTGGGGACAGCAGCCTGGGATCAGGCTCCACTTGGACAGGGCTTGAATGTGGCTGGGGGAAGCATCTGGCCTTGGTTTGAGTGAAGCCCTGGAATTTCCCAGGGTGCCACAGCTCTGCTGGATGACTGGGGATGCTCCTCTGTCTCTGTTTGTGTAATGGGATTACAGGGACCACGTTCCCTTTTCAGTGGTCCAAGGTCCAAGGAAAAAACCTGTTTAGGAGCTGTGTGGGTTTGGGGTATTTTTGTGTAAGTTTGGAGTATTTTTGTGTGAGTTTTGGCTATTTGTGACTTTAGGGTGTCGTTGTGTGACTTTGGGGTATTTTTGTGTGAGTTTGGAGTACTATTGTGTAAGTTTGGGGCATTTTTGTGTGAGTTTGGCATTCAGCACTGCACAGTTTTGTTTCCTGTGTTCCTGCAGTGATCAGTGGGATTGACAAGGTGTTTCTGTGCAGGTGAATCGCTTTAACAAGGTGGAGGACAGGGCCATTTTCATCACTGACAGACACCTGTACAAGATGGACCCCATGAAGCAGTACAAGGTGATGAAGACCATCCCCCTCTACAACGTGAGTACAACACTGGGGATCCTCATCTGGGGCTCTTTCAGGGCAGTGTCTTTACTCTGTAGTTCCATTTTCAGATCCATAAAATGGGAAAAGTCCTTGGGTTGCAGTTTCTAATATATTTAATGTCTTTATAACAGTCATAGTGCAGTTATTGCAACACCAAAGCATCAAGGTGGGATTGTTGGGGTGTCCTGGGCAGGACCAGGAGTTGGACTGGATGATCCTGGTGGGTCCCTTCCAGCTCAGGATATTCCATGGTTCTATGATTCTATGATGATATTAGCTTTTAATTTTGGTGCATAAAATAAAAGCTAAACCCCAAACAGCCTCTTACACTTCTCTGCTCCCTCCCTTTTGCTCCAGTTAGCTTTGCTGTGTGCAGGATCCTGGCCCTGGCAGGGGTTGGGATTTCACAGCAGCTTATGGCGCTCTTCCTGTGTCTCTGAGGGTTTGTTTGATCCTTCAGGTTGTGCTTGAATTAATTTATTTTTATTTTTTTATATTTGTTCATGTTTAATGTAAATCTTCTCCAAGCTAAACTCGGAATTACGGTGAGGTCTGGCCTTGGGGGTAGCAGGGTGGAGCTGCCAGGCAGGGGATTATCAGGGATGGAAGGGGTGGGCAGCACCTCAGCTTTGCTCCCCAGCATCCTGGAGCAGGGATTCAGCTGAGTGTCCCTCAGCCCGGGGTGACAGTGCTCTGGTTATCTCCAGCCTCCAGAGCCTGCCTGGCTGCTGGGAAATGCCCTGCACGGATTTACTGGGATGTTTGCATTTGGAGAAATGACAAACCTGGCATTTCTGTGTTGCTGGGAGGGCAGGGATGGGATTAGGGTGAGGGTGAAATCTCATCTGCAGATGTGGAGGGGATGATTAGCTCTGGCTGCATCCATCATGTTGGGTTTAGAGTCTCCTCCTGCCCTCCCTCCTGGGCATCAGCCCCATGTACAGCGTATCCATGGAGTAGCTACTCTCAGTAGGAATCCTGGCTGCAGCAGGCAGTGTCTCCATGGCAGTGCCTCTTGTTTTGAAAGGAAGGTGCCCTGAGCAGCTGTTTCCCTGGCTGCTGTTCTGTCCCAGCACTGGTGTCTCCATGCTCTGAGGGGCTGGCAGCACATCCTGCTGTGTGCCCATGTAAACCAGGGTGCAGACACCCCCAGCCTGGTGAAAACCAGGGTACAAACACCCCCAGCCTCCCAGCAGAGCTCAGACACCCCCATACTCCCAGCCTTTTAGCAGAGGGGTTTTCCACACCTGATTTTCCAGGTGTTCCCAGACAGGTGTTTTTTGGTGATGTGGACATGGCAGGATTTTGTCCATCAGGATTTCTCACTATTGGTTTCTCCACCCTTACCTTAACCAGAGGGTCCAGGTCACTGAAATTCACTGAGTGCAGGACTAATGAGAGATAAATCTGTGTTTATCACAGGTTTGGAACAATGTCTGTTTTACCTGTGTGCCTGATGGGTGTAAAGGTGCAGACTGTACCTTTACAGCAGCACAAGATCAGATCATTTGTTGGTCACCTGAACATTTCCCTCTGAAATCCTTAATGCCTTAAACATTAGAGCTAAACAAGTCAGGTACAATTTCAGGTTACTCATAGAATATTTGTTACTAAGAAATGTCAGTAATTGTTGCTTTTTCACCAATAAAAGGTATGTCTAAAATAGAATATCCATTCCTACAGAGAGCCCTAGGGCAGGCTCTGTGGTGGTCCTGTGTTGGCTATTTTGGCTGTATTTTGGCTCAGTGTTGGTTGTATTTTTGGCTCTATGTTGAATTTTTGGCTGTATTTTGGCTCAATGTTGGTGTATTTTGGCTCTGTCTTGGTCATGTGGCTGATTTGCAGTTCCTCAGGACAAGAGCAGTTAATGGTCTGTGCAGGTAGGTCTCTTGCTCTGAGAATTCTCACATTTCTGCAGCTATAAATCAGTTTTATTGGTAGATCTGCAGTTATTCCCTTCAGTAACCTAGCACAGGGAATCTTGGCCAGACAGTTTCTTTGACCTGAGCAGGAGTCCTTGAGATTCCAGGGGTCCTGGAGTGCTTGGCACAGGAGGGATGGGTCCAGGAGGTCCTCTGCTGACCCATACAGGTTGTCAAGGTAATGTTCCAGGGTGGAAATTTGATTAAAACAAGCTTTGGTAGATTCTGTGGTGTAAAATTCCAGCTCTATTGGCCACAGCCTCTCCCTGTACCTGCTCCTCCTGCCCTGTGTCCTGGGGAAGAGCCCCAGCCCTGCCTGGACTGCTCCAAGACCGGGGTGAGCACTGATCCTGCTGATGGATCCAGAGCCCCCTGAGCTGCAGGAAGGGGAGAGGAGGAGAATTTGGGGTGCCTTTGATTTATACACAGGACACAAAATATTTCATAGAATAATGGAATTGAATTTGGATTGGAAGGGATCTTAAAGCCCATTGAGTGCCACCCCTGCCATGGCAGGGACGCCTTCCACTGTCCCAGGCTGCTCCCAGCCCCAGTGTCCAGCCTGGCCTTGGACACTTCCAGGGATCCAGGAGCAGCCACAGCTGCTTTGGGCACCCTGTGCCAGGGCCTGCCCACCCTCACAGGGAAGAATTTTTTCCTGATATCCAATCTAAACCTGCTTCCTTCCAGTTCAAAGCCACTCCATTTGTATTTCTCTTGCCAGGATTTCTCAGATTTAACTCTGGGAAGCAGTCAATCCTATTGAGCAGTTGTTTGTTCCTTGTTGTAGTTATGTTTCATATTTGTTACCTAATGTTTATATTTGTGTTGTTTTTCTACCCCCGAGTTGCCTTGCACACTCTCCCCATTTTTCTGTGCCTGATCCCTCCTTTCATGGAAGCCCTTCCACCATGTGAGGGAGGCAGTGGATGGAGCTATCAGTGATACAGAAATTAATTCATTTTTGGGACAAGAGCAATGGTTTGAAATGCTCTGAAGGTTTTTTGAGGAGCAAATGGACAATAATGACACCAGTAGTGATGTGTATCCATGGAGCAGCCCTGTCCTACATTTGATGAGTGTTCTCTGGGAAGAGGGATCATCCTTCCCATGCACAGAGGTGAACCAGGCTGGGATCCTGGAATCCTCTGCCTGCTCCTCTGCTGCTCCCTGTCAGTGTTTCAGAAGTGCCCTGTCAACACAGCAGCATCCTCAGGGGTGGTGTTTCCATGGAGATCTCACTGGAGACAGTCAGCTGATGGCTGCTACACACACAAACTTGTCTTCAGCTGAGGAAATCACTCCCCATCTCCCAGAGCCAGGTTTGCCTGGCCATGGGTGCAGTCCCTCCTGTCCCTGCACAGTGCCAGGCTCTGCACTGGGACAGGGGAAGGGCTGGGAGCTAAACCAGCCTTGATTTGCCTTAGATGGAAGGAAGGAAGGAATTTTTTACAGTGAGGGTGGGCAGGCCCTGGCACAGGGTGCCCAGAGCAGCTGGGGCTGCCCCTGGATCCCTGGCAGTGCCCAAGGCCAGGTTGGACAGGGCTTGGAGCAGCCTGGGATATGGGAAGGTGTCCCTGCCCATGGCATGGGTGGCATTGGGTGATCCTTAAGGTCCCTTCCACCCAAACCATCCCATGGCTCTAGGTGAGGA
Source organism: Ploceus nigricollis (assembly GCA_013399945.1). Lineage (NCBI taxonomy): Eukaryota > Metazoa > Chordata > Aves > Passeriformes > Ploceidae > Ploceus > Ploceus nigricollis. Next base: position 181,990 of record VXBC01007197.1, read on the forward strand.
ATGTGCCATTCTCTACACACCCTGACAAACAACAGCTTCCCTGTCAGCCCTGCTGGTTTCTCCATGTGGAGATGCTGCTTTGGGGGATTCTCTGTGTGGATTTTTCATCTGCCAGCACTCTGGTATTGCCTCAGAGTACCAATACACAGAGACCTTCTTGTTTTTACCTGAATTAAAACCAAACAGGTAATGGCTGAGAGGAATGAAAAGGCACCCAAGCAGCAGAAGGGCTCCAGCAGCCACATCTCCCCTGCAGTGGTGAACATAATAAAGGATGTTGTGCAGAAGCTGAGGATTTTTTCCTGCTCTTCAAGCAGGGCCAATATTAGTGTTGGTAAATACTGAGATAAGCACCTTCTCTGAAATGATTTCTTTTGTGTTGCATTTATTCACTCACAGAGTCTTGTGGGGAGGGGTGAAATGGGAAGATTTTGAAGGGCTCTTGGCCTCCTAACAGGGTTCTGTTGAATAATTAATGTTTAAATTGCCTTTTCAAATCCAACACTGCGACTTGTTCATCTTTCACACTCACTGCACATTTAAAACCTTGATGGCAGCAGTCCCTGTGGTGCTATTGTGCTCACAGGAGGGTATTTAAGCATGCAAATTAATTTTAAGGGACACTATAAAGCCAGGCAGCTGTCAATGCCTGTGCATGAGGTGGAGTTTGTTGGGAAAGCATTTCATAACCCCAAAATAGCCTGAACATGGAAAAAACTCCACCTGTGCTGCTGCAACTGGTAGCAGGAGGGCCCTGCCTGGGGTTCCAGGATCAGCAGCTGCTGTCCTTCATTCCTGGGGTAAGAAACCAGCAAAATCCCAGACCTCGTGTGGAGTCTGATCCCACACAGGGCACAGATCACACTGCTGGGCTGGGCTGGGCTTTGCTGGGATGGCTGAGACATCCAGAGCTGCTGGAGCAGCTTCCTTGGAAATAACACATGGTGAGCAAACCCAGGGAGCAGCCTCAGCCCCTGGGATCCCTGGGCTGCCAGGAGCTGGGAATCTCCAGCTGGACTGGGGGACACAGGAGCCTTTTCCCCTAAACAAGGGAATAATGAGACTGTGATTTCAACAAAATGCTTTATGGGTGCCTCTCACTTGTAGGAGAATGGGGCTTCCCTCTGCAAATTCCTGGATGGCTCAAAGGAGCCCTTTAATGCACAGGGAAAGTCCTCTGTGTTCTCTCTTTACTCATCATCCTTTCACCTTTCTTGTTTCATTTTATTTTACTATTTTATTTTATTTTATTCATTAAATTCTATTTATTTTATTATATTTATTTTGTCCCATGTATTATATTCTATGTATTTTATCCCATTTATTATATTCTATTATTTTATTCTGTTTTCCTTTCTCTGCTCTGCTGTACTTGCCTTTTGGGGCTTTTTTTGCCCTCTTTACATGTTGTTTCCCCAGGACAGATCCTTTTTTTGATTTCTTTAATACTCATCTGAGTAACCTGTGCTCCCAGATTGCCCCTCCTAAAAATTCCCTGTTTTTCCTTTGTGAGATGATGACAAAGCTTTTGGTGAGCCAAGTGCAGTTACTTAACAGACAAAAAGAAAATGCCAGAAAATAAAATACCTAAACCAAACCCTTGCACCTTTTTATTTTGTCAGAAGAGGCAGACCTTAATCCATGCCTAAACATGGGAATCATTGTGGCTTTGCAGGGTTTGTGACTCAAATTCTTCCTAAATTCTTGTTACCTGCAAGTCACAGTGGCACAGAGTTGTTCAGGTTGAAAAAGACCTTTAAAATCATCAAGTCCAGCAGCAGCACCACCAAACCACATCCTCCAGTGCCACATCCACACATTTTTTTTGACACTTCCAGGGATGGAGACTCCACCCCTTCCCTGGGCAGCTGTGCCAGGGCTGGACACTCCCTTCAGTGAAGAAATTCTCCCAGTATCCCTCCCCTGGCACAGCCTGAGGCCATCAGAACCTTTGGTTTCCCAGAGTGTGTGGGTTTGGAGAGGCTGCTGGGCAGACTCCTGATGAGTGTGGGATTCAGTGGTGTCATCCAGGGGAGGTTTTGGGGAGAGCTTTTACCTGGGGCTGTTGGGAGAGCAGCTGGTGCCATCCTTGGTGGGTGCCCTGTGGCCCTGGGGAGGGAGAGGGGCACAGCAGTGACTCCCAGGAGCTGCTGGGAGCCATCCAGGCTGGATGGGGATACTCCCTCACACCTCCCAGGCTGCTGAATTCCACAGAGCTGCTGTTGTTTCTGCTTCAGCTGCTGGGGAACACCCACCCACTGCCACCCTTCAGCTCCCTGGTGGAGGTTGGGAGCATCCTGGAGAGGAGAAAACCAGCCTGGCAGTGGCAAAGGCACAGGCAATCATGGGATCATGGAATGGTTTGGGTTGGAAGCACCTTAAAGCCCATCCAGTGCCACCTCTGCCATGGCAGGGACACCTTCCACTGTCCCAGGATGCTCCAATCCCCATCCAGCCTGGCCTGGGACACTTCCAGGGATGGGGCATCAACATTTTTATATCAGCACAGCCAACACTGTTTTCCCTTTCTCTCCCCAGCTGGTGGGGCTGAGTGTCTCCAATGGGAAGGACCAGCTCGTGGTGTTCCACACCAAAGACAACAAGGATCTCATTGTTTGTCTCTTCAGCAATGACCCCTCCAACGACAGCAGGATCGGGGAGCTCGTGGGAGTCCTGGCCAGTCACTTCAAGAGGTCAGTGCTGGGGCTGGGGCTGCTGGACACCCCTTCCAAAGTGGAGATCATCCCTGGAGTCACTGTGGTGCTGGGCTCCAGCTGGAGCTGTGGTACCTCACTGCAGTCCTGGGATACCACAGTGACCTTTCTTCCTGGCATTTTTGGGCCATGCTTTTTACCTACAACACTTTGTTGCCTCTTCTCCCTTCCCTGTATGTGTGTGACAGCCACAGGTGTTTGGGGGACAAATATCACTGAAGGTGCACTTGGGGTGTGTCACAATGGCTCCTGAGGGCTTCCTGCAGCCAAACTCTTCATATTTAAAATTAAGATGGAGCTTTTCTTTGCTCAGATTGACCCCTGCCCCAGTACCATAAATCACCAGCAGGTGATTTATTGCTTGAGCATCTCTGCTCCCTGAAGTCTCTGTCTTGTAAATCCCTGAGCCAAAGCTGGTGATTGGGTACAGGGGTATCTGGGATTGAGCTCCTGGAGCAGCAGGAGTCACCTGGATCCCAGGAGTGAATTCCAGGCTGCCCACACCAGCACCAGGCAGTGGCTGCACTGCAGCCACAGGAAGGAACTCTGGGGAGAAACAGGGTGTGAGCAGATCTTTGGGTTGTTCCCTGGCTGCTCCAGAGGAGATTCCCAAGAGGAATGATGCTGCTCAGCACGTGCAGCCTTGGCTTTGCTGTTCACAAGCTCCACAGAACTGAGAGAGCCTTTATAGGTAAATCTTCACACAGAGCTGTGAGTAGCAGGAAAACAAGAGGGAATTTTGGTCACTTTAAGTCCCTAGGTATTTTTCCATGAATTCAAGAAGACTGTGCTGGTCCAGCCCCCTCTCACCACCAAGGTGTGAAGTTCAGGACTGGCCCTGCTTCTTTGGGCAGGGGCTGAGTCCATTGGAAATGGATTCTCAGCATTGGTGTAACTTGTTTGGGGAAATTCGGTGCTGCAAAGCAACAGAAAACATCCTCTAGTTTTGCTTTTACCTAAATATCATTTCATGTCAAAGGCAGCTGCTCTTGCAGGCTCAGGAGATTCTGTAAAGCAATTCACTTCATTTGGAAATCCTGGAAGTCCCTGGAATTCTTCCATCCAGCATCACCTTCAGATGGCTGATGCTCCTCGGGGCCTTGCCAGGTCTCTGATGTGGGGACAGGCTGTGACACTGTTGGTGACACTCCAGCTCCTGTGTTCAGTGTCCAATTATCCAAAATTGCTTTTACTTTTGCTCAGATGGGTCCCCCAAGCACCAGCCCTTGTGTCACCTGTCCCCCACTCAGCCTCAGGCAGAGGTGCTTCATTTTAACAAAGGATGTTGTGACCATCAGCCTGAAACATTGCACTGTTCTCCTAAAAGTGGAAACTGCTTATTTCCAGTTTCTTACCCTGATTTTAACAATGACATTTCTATCTTTAAAAATAATTTGGTTTAATCTAATCATTGTCTGTAGAATGGCATTTAAATACATTTATGTGCTGATCAGCTCCACTCAACACAATATTAGCATTATTTTAGTGCTTTGAATGACAAATCTCAGCACAGCTGGGTAAATGGGAGAGCTGCTGTAGAAACCCATTTTTCTCCAACATCCAATAAAAGTTCCTGGATGAAGGGCAATGCACAGGACAACTTGCATTTAATTTCCAAATACACAAATGTCATGGTTTCCCTCTTCAAAGCAATATCTGTAAATCAAAACATTCAGGAATGTATTCATGTTTTCCATCACTTTCCATTTTCCTAGCATCAAAAGCTGCTGTCAGTGGATGGGATTAGCTGACCCTGTGCAGGAGAGGCACCAGGGGAATTCCTCATTAGCTGGGATTAGCTGCAGGTCGTGTGCCTTGGCAGGGGTTGGGTTTCTCTGCCCCGCCTGAGGAGGTGCTTGCTGTGAGCCAAGGCTGGAGCCAGCAGGAAAATCTCAAGCCTAAAAGTTCAGTTGCTTGGAAGATCCCACCCATGGTGGGGTTTAAGAGCTCTGCTCCACCCGGGGTGTGGGAGCAGCTCCCGTGGGTTCCAGGGCTCTCTCTGAACATGAAAAGCAATTTCCAGCCATCTCAGCCCCCATCCTGAATCCCTGCTGGGAGGTTTTAGCAGGGCTGAGGTGTCCCAGGCACCTGTGCTTGTGTGGGTGGTGGTAGGTGATGATCCTTTAACAGTGTAATAAATATCATGTGAGTTCAGTGCCATTCTGTGGTGTAGGAAAGGGGAGGAGGAGGCTGCTGGTGTCACCTGAGCTGAGGACACCCAAACCTTCTCATTCAGATATTTTCTATCAGTTTTTTGTTTTTTTTTTAATTGTAAACTCTTTGAACTGGTAACTTCAATGTTCACACATCTATTTGGGAATTTTGGACATTTTCAGCAAGAAATAGCTTGGACATTTTAGAACAATTATAGAGGTGGCATCTCTCAGTGCTGCATTCTGCAGCTGCTTTTGGGCACAAAGGCTTCACATTTGGGACTGTTTTGCCTGAGTTCACATTTCTTTGCATCACCCATGAAAGCTTTATGAAGCTGTGTCTTTTAAAAGTTATTCCTGGTAGGAATTGTCTTCCTTTGAGATTGTGGTTCACAAATAAGTGTTTATACAGGGGAAAACTAACGTGAGGCTGCTGTGAGCTGTAACATTTTTAGTGGAGTTAACAGGAGTTCATGTCATGCTTCTACTGAGTCAGCTGGATTTGGGGTTTTTTTACAATGCAGCTGAATTCCCAATAGAAATTATGGGAAGCTGGATGAGGTGTTGATGTAATGGCCACAGAAAGTTCATGTCTGCCTGCAAAGCAATGTGTAGTGTCCATCAGCCTGAGCTCCCCTGGGAATTTCCTGGCTGTCTTCACATCAGGGATGGGCATCTCCTGCCAGAGCCCAGGAGAGCTGGGATCCAGTGAGTGCCTGGAACAGCTGGGAGGCTCCAGTGGTCCCTTGCAGGAGCAGATTTGTGAAATCTGGGTCATGGTTCTGCCCTTGATGCCCAGCAGGAAGCAAAGGGGCTGTGCAGTAGCTCAGAGCTCAGTGCCCTCGTCCTTGGTGTGCCAAGGCAGGGAGCAGCTCCTGGGAGCTCTGGGTGTGGCCACAGCCTCCCTGCCAGAGGAGAGGGGTGGGTGTAGAAGGGAAGGATTCTATTTGCCCTTTCCATTTTACATCCTCAGGGCCCCTCAGGCTCTAGAAGATGTCTGGAATCATCAGTGCAGGGCATTGAGGACTTTCTGGGTGCCCTTCACCTGAGATGACCCAGCTGTGGTCACCTCCCTGTGCTGTGGGTCCTCCCCCTGTGGGTGATCTGAGCCCTGGGGGTGCCCAGGTGTCCCCAGGGAAGGTGCCCAAGGCCCATCCTGTCCCCAGGGGTCATTCCCTGCCCCCTGGGAGCAGGCAGGGTTTGTTCTGGCTGCCTGCCCACGTGCTGGGATCGGGGAGTCTCTGCCCTGCTCTGCTGTGCTTTCTGTTCCCTGATCCCCACATTGGCTGAGCCACAGCCCTTGGGTTCCTTCCAGGATTCCTGGAGGGAAGGGGGAGTTAAAAGAGCAGTCAAAAGCAATCCCTGCAGAACTCCAGCAGAAAATCACTTGCCTGAGGATAATTTTATATTTTCCATTGCGCTTTGGGACCTGTCAGCCAATTTTAATCATTAGTGTGCCCTGGATTCATCTTCCTTAGTTCTGGGCCTTACCCTGGGGCATTGGCTCGGGTACTGATGGAGCAGGAATTCATCCAGGGGGATCTCACACTGCCCCAGGGGCTGTGGCTCCAGGTCCTGCCCCACACAGGGCTCCTGGTGGTCCTCAGGAAGATCACATTCCCCCCCTGTCCCTTCCTCCTGCCCTAAGGGCTGGCCTTGTGCTCCATCCCTGCATGTCACTGCATGAGTGAGGTGGCAGCAATTTCTTTGGCTGGGTTTTGGATTTAGTGTCACTGTAACACAGGAGTGTGGCTGGGCAGGTGGAATTAATACATAAATTGCATATGTAAATTGGGGAAAATCCATGTATATACATAGATAGGCACATATCCCAGAATCCTGGGGTGGTTTGGGTGGAAGGGACCTCAAAGCCCACCCAGTGCCACCTCTGCCATGGCAGGGACACCTTCCACTGTCCCAGGCTGCTCCAAGCCCTGTCCAGCCTGGCCTTGGACACTTCCAGGGATCCAAGGGCAGCACCAGCTGCTCTGGGCACCCTGTGCCAGTGGCACAGAATATCTGCAAGAATTGGGGAAAAACATGTTTATATTTATGTAAAATGCAGGAAATTCTATGGATATACATCTATGTACAGAGGTGTAAAAAACCTGGGGGAAATCTCTGCCCTCAGATTTCAAAACCAGGTGAAACAGGCCCAGGTTTCCCAGGCTTCCATTCCAAGCCAGACTTGCCTGGGGAAGGACATCCCAAAACACCTCTGTGGTGCCATCAGCACATGGGGAACAACTGAGATTAAAGCTTTTTCTGCTGAATTCTGAGCAGAGCAGGAGCCTGGGAGGGGAGAAGCGAGGTCACACCTCAATGGGGTCACCAGAGGCTGCTCATCCCTTGGGGTGGGTGTAGGGAAACCCAAAGCTGAGCTGGGGCTGGAGGAGACACCCCAGGGCATTCAGAAAAGCCTTTTTTAGGGGAGAAAAGAGCACTTTGCTTCCCTGGCATTCAAAGCTTCAGCCACAGAACTGGAGCTGCTCCAATCTGGAGATGTTGTTCCCCTGACACCCTGAGCTGCAGAAGTCACTGTCAGGTAAATCCTCCCCAGAACTGCAGCAGCCTGGGGAGCTTGGATCTGTTTGGAGCAAAGAGAAGAACTCACAGATGTTTTTTCCTGGTGTTTGCTCTTTGCACCAGTGGTGGCAAACAAAGCTTCTGCAAACACAGGAAAGTGTGAGGATGGAACTGCTGCTGTTCTCTCAGAGCTGCTGTTTGAGGGGATGCTCTGGAGCTGGGCAGTGATTTTGTTATTTAGTCTGAATGCAGAGGGCTTTGGCAGGGAGACAAACACCCCATAAACACCCATTTTCAGCCCACTGTGAGAGAGCAGGAGCATTTGGTACGTTTTTGGTCCTGTCTGTAAACAAGGCCAGAGGAGATTCCACTTGGGGTGATTTTGATTGTTTAGGAAAAAAGTGCTCAGCTCAGTGATGAGCCTGGTCTGGACCACAAATAATTTGATTAAAATAGATTCAAGATTTTTTATTTCATTTCTTTTTTTCCACTGACGTGGAAAGACAAACCTTTGGCTCAGGCCCAGGAATCAGGTGATCAGGGTTGAACCTTCAATTTGTTATATAAAGATGCTTTTTCCTATAAAAACTGGGCTGATTTTAATCAGTTTAAGATTGTTCCTTTCTTTTAAAGCTGTTTACCTTTCTCTGGTAGAAAGCTTGATTAACTACTGAGATTCAGGGAGCTAAGCCAGAAACATCTTCTGTGTAGCCAGGGACAGTTGGGAGGGGACCATGGGGACATTAATGATGGGATTTTGGGACAAAGGGAGGAAGAGGAGCCCAAACTGGTTCAGGAGAACAGGAGCACAGCTCCCAAAGCCTCTCTCCAAGGAAATAACCATGTCCTGGGGCAGAGCCTGCCCTCAGAGGAGGGGTGGCATCCCTGGCATCACAATCTGTCACTTAAGCTTTGAGGAGATCCCTGAGCTGATGGGGTCTCCAGAATTTTTAATCATAATCCATTTTTAGGCAAGTTCTGCTGGGTTTTGGGGGGAGCCTGAACCCCCAGGTAGCAGCTTTTAAGCACCAAGTGCTTGGCCCTGCAGAAGGGCAGTGGCAAAGGGGAAACAGTTTCCTTACACAAAATAAATGGGGAAATAAACAAACTGGACAGATTGGCCTAATTCTCTTGGCTTGTCATTGTGACTTCAAAAAAATTTCTGAGATTTCCCTTTGATTTGCAGGGTTTGTAAAGTTGGACAGGGCTTGGAGCCATCTGGGACAGTGGAAGGTGTCCCTGCCCATGGCAGGGGTGGCACTGCCTGATCCTTAAGGTCCCTTCCAACCCAGACCATTCCATGATTTTCAATAATCAGCTCTGGTAATTCCTCTGTTGACCTCACAGTGGTAACTTGGGTTGAGAAATGAGTTTTCCTCCTTTGGGAAAACAAATGAAAGATTTGTTGTTTTGAGTGGCTCCAGGGCATGGATGGCTGGAATTACAGCACCCTGCTGAGACTGTCTCTGCTTTAATTCTTTCACATCCTGGAAAACTCTTGCTGCAACTGAGTTTTTCCAAACACTTGTCCTGTGGGAAGGGAACTCATTAAGGAACTTGGAAGAGGATCATTCCCTTCCTTAAAACTCATCTTCCCACTGCTGCTGCTGCTCATCCTCCATCTCTGAGTGGGTCCCTGGCCAGGGAAACCTCCCCAGCTCACATTCCTGTGGAAAAGTACTTTTTGTTACACTTCTCGATGTGTTCCTGACATGGAAAAAAATATTTGTCTCCCTCAGTGTTGGATTAAGTTTTGTTCTGACTCAGAGATGGGTGTTTTAAAAACTCTTATTCCATTTTCAGTCTCATGTGAAAGGTGAGACAGTACAGATATAATTTACACTATTACAATCAAAAGGTAACTATTTTTTAATTACAATACATTTTAAGTGTTTCTTAGCTTATCAGCTTTTGCCACATCATGCTGTAAATGCCTTAAAGCCAATCATCTAAAATTACCCCTCATGAATCTTATTACAATGCATCTTTCACAGTTCTGTTTCTCCAAAGTATCCAGTCTTATTTGCAAGGCCATCTTTGAAACTTGTCTCTAGTTCCATTTCTCTCTCAGCAATGTCTGTCCCATTCCATGGCATTTCTAGTCAGCATTTCTTATCTCAAGGTTTACACACAGATACATACTATGTAAACCTTCTATCAGACTTTAAGGCTGTTCTACAAATTCATTTCCCACACCTCAGTCCTGGATTTGTGATATTGAGAACACAATGAGCTCGAGGGAGGGGTTTGGGCTCTCACCAGGCTGATGAGTTTGTGTGAATCCTTTATTTGAGTCCCAGCCTCTGCATCTAAAAGTCAATTCTTGTGTCTGATAACATAAATAGTAACAATTAATTGTGTTTCATGGTCTTCCTTTGAGTCCAGAGAGGTTTTTTGGTCAGTTTTCCTTCCCTAATCTGCCTGTGCCCTGCTACCATTCATTGTCAGCACCAATTTTGTACAAAACCCTCTGGAAAGGGGATTCACTTTTATTCCTTTTTATCCTTTATTCCAGCAGCCTGTGTAACTTTGGTGCTTTCCCTTCTCTGAGAAGCTCCTGGATGCTAAAGCTCCACATCCAGGGTTGTCCTGGGTGGGAGCTCTTGGCAAAAATGAAGTTATTGGGGCTTGAGGTGCTGAAGGAGATTGATATTTCCATGGTGTCGCTTGGGGTTTCCTGGAATTGTTTTGTGTTCAGGAAATCTTCCCCAGGGCACTTAAAAATCGTGATTACTTTGGGAATTTGGACTCAGGTTTCCCCAGTAACTGTAATTCCTGGGAAACAGATCTCCAGTGACCCAAAAATCCTCTTGAGTGACCAGAGGTGCTCTCCAGTGGCCACAGGTGCTCTCCAGCCCACCACCCCAGTGTGATATTGTACAAATGATGTTTGTTCTCACTGAACTTTAGCAGAGTTCTTTGAGTTTCCCAGTTCATTCCCTGTCTCCAGCTAAAGGATCTGCTGGGTTAAACAGGTGACTCCTTTCCATCCTTGGACAAGCTAAAGCACTAGGGTGAAACTGGATTTTTTGTGGTCTGGGGGGAAAACCAGCATTGAGACTGTCAGAAGAGGTGAGACAGTCCTAGAGTAGAAAATTCAAAGCCATCCTCCTCCTCCTCCTCCCCCCTCAGGGTTTCAGAAGCCTCAGACCCTTGAATATGAACATTTTCTTTTTAGAGCCCTCAGCATTTTCTGTGTCATTTTATGAGGCTCTGTCCAGCTCCCTGCCCTCCTTGAGACATTTATGATCAGAAAGTAATTAAGGTAATCACCCCTGAGGATCTGGAACTCCTGCATCCTACATCCCACAGCCACCCTTCCCAATCCAGCTTCCCTTTTGGTGCTGGGAGCTGGGGATTTCCTTCAGCACAGGCACTGATGTGGGAACAGGAAAATGGAAGTTTCTTGTGTTACAAACCTCTTCCTTCTCTGGCTCTGGGCTCTGTTCAGTGTATTCATTATCACAAATTCTTATTTTCAATCTTGAGCCGCAGCTCTTGGTGCTCATTCAGAACTTGGAAAGTTTGACACAAATCCACACTTTTTTCTTTTCCTGGAAATGTTCAAAAACCACGTGGGTGTGGCACTGGAGTGATGAACAGGGTGCTGGATTGACAGCTGGACTCGATGACCTTAAAGGTCTTCTCCAGCTTTAATGATTCATGATTCCATAAACAATCACCCTGCCCCTGTTAAAACCTGACAGAGGCAGGAAGCATCTCCTAAGAAGTGTTGGATGGTACAAACATAGTCCCAAATCCTCTGCTGCATCCCAAAATCACAGAATCATGGAATGGTTTGGGTTGGAAGGGACCTCAAAGCCCATCCAGTGCCACCTCCTGCCATGGCAGGGACACCTCCCACTGTCCCAGGCTGCTCCCAGCCCCAGTGTCCAGCCTGGCCTTGGGCACTGCCAGGGATCCAGGGGCAGCCACAGCTGCTCTGGGCACCCTGTGNATCCTGGAGCCCCCCTGGGCTGGCTCCAGCAGCTCCAGGTCCCTCCTGTGCTGGGCCAGCTCTGCAGGTGGGGTCTCACCTGAGCAGGGCAGAGGAGACAGCCCCTGTCTGCTGGTGCCCAGCTGTGGGCTCAGCCCAGGACAGGTTTCTGGGCAGGGCTGTCACAGCTGAGATGGCCTCAATACACAGAGTGTCACCAACAATTTCAGAAAGCTTCAGCCCGTACAGAGCAACATCCTGTCACATCAGAAGGCTGCCAGCATCTGCCCTCTTGTTCTTTAGCCCAACCTTTTATCCATGCAGTGCCCTGTGTGCCCTCTGTCCCCTGGGTGGTTGCTCAGCACACCTGGGCACTCTCATTGCTGTCACTGCTGTCACTGCTTCTCACAGCTGTGCCTCTGGGGATGCGGCTGGGCCAGCCCCACTCCCAGTGACCCCAAACTGTACCTGCACAGGGCCGTGCCCAGCTGTGCCCCTCAGCCCCGGGTTCCTGTGTGGCCACACCGCTGGGGGGTGTCCATGGTGCTGATCCTGCCTCGCTTCCTTCTCCCAGCGCCGCTCCGGAGCCTCTCCCGGAGCAGATGGCCCTGCCTGGGCTGGCACAGCCCGGCCTGCCCTGCCTGGGCTCTGGTCCAGCCTTGCCAGGCTGGCACGGCCTGGCTGCCCCGGCAGCTGCCCTGGCACACGGGCTGGGCGCTGGGAACAGCCCAAAGCTCAGCCACAGAAAGCCTGCACCTTCTGGGGTGATCTGGGGAGGGGGTTGGGGTTCATGTGCCCTGGGGGGAGGGCAGAGGGATGTGGAGCTGGCAGGCAGCTCCTGGAGAGGGAGAACCCCCCTGGCTGCAGCCTGGCTGTGCTGCAAACAGCCCCTTGGCAGCCAAAACAGACACCATGGGTTTTGGTGTCAGCACAAAGCTCCCACCCTGTGCAGCTCCTGCTGAGCTCAGTGATCCCAGCCCAGGGGGTTCTGTGCCCTCCCTGGGCTGTGAGAAGGGGCTGGGCTGGGCTGGCAGCACCAGGAGCTGCTCACAGAGCTTCAGGCACAAAAAATACCTCGTGGGTGATGCTAAAACTTTCCCAGGAGTTGTGCAGCTCCTTTGTTCCCAGTGAGACACTCCAGGCTGGGTTTCCCACCTTGGTTTCCCACCTTGGCTCTCATTATTCCCAACAAAGGTCTTGGTGTGCTCCATGGGCTTGGCCTGAGCCAAGCTTAGGAAAAGCTTTGCCTTTAACTGCACTCCTTCAGTTTGGGGAGAGCTCTCAGTGTCAGTCCCAAAGAGGTTTCTGTAAAAATGAAGACAGCAATGGTTTTCAAGGCCTTAATATTTTTAGGGACATGGAAATTTAATAAAATAAAGAGGATCAGTAGGTTGGTCATGTTTGAAACAATAAGGAAAAATGCATTTTTCTCTTTAATATTCAAGGGAATATTAAATGTTGATGTTGATGAATATATTAGATATTTGATCCAGTCACTTTTTACATTCTTACATAAAACAAAGTATGATGAAAATACACATTAACAAAGCTTTCCTGCTCTTTTGCTCTGTGGTATCTTCAGCAGAGCCAAAACTGCTCTTTTCAGCTTCCTTTCCTCCATTCTCCTCTGGCTCAGCTCATTGCATCTCCTGAGCTCAGATCTGAGTTGTTCTCCAAAAGGCATTTCTGTGACTGCTCTGTCAGAAGTCATTGGGATCCCTGAAAATTATTCTGTTTAATGATTTCAGTCTATTTAGTGACTCTAATTAGTGATTTTTCACATAACACAAATGTTATGCTTAGAGGGGAGGTTTGGGTTTGGGTTTTTTCAGGATGTTTGGAGGATCTCACTGATAAAATCTGAATGTGCTGAAGATCCTGAGCTTGGGGCTTGGCATTTTTGGAAATGTCTGAGTTCCTTTTTAATCAGATACTAAATATTTGGCAAAAATATTGGCTCCAACAATTCCTTCTGAAGCTGAGGTCAAATAAATTAGAATTTAAACATGGCTGTATTGGAAAAACAAGGCAAAAACGTTTATTGCTTGATAGATTTTAGAGCTTTTATTCCATTTTTTGCAACAGATAGAGAACTGAATCTGTGAGCTAAAGGTTAAAGCTCGTGCTGTAAAGCAGGCTGGGAAAAAATCATGTTCCTGGTGTAAAACTGAAGTAGATCAACCCAATCCACTGAGCCTGGAGTGGTGCTCTCCATAGAAATCCTCCTACACCAGGTTGTCATTTTTTACCCAAATTTCTGAGTGTGTTTGGTCCATGGCTCTCCTCTTTCCCCTTTGCTCTGCCAAATTCCTAAATTAAGCTGTGTTGGGGTTTTGATGTAATAGAAGAAAGATTTGCATAAGTGCATTTATGGTAATTTTGTGGTGAGTTTTAATGTGTTGGCTTCATTTCAGCCCTTCAGCTCCTTAAATCACTTTTGATTAGCTGTTGCTTAAACATTGCTTTTTTCCCCCTTTTGAAAACAGATGCACTGGGGATGAGCTGAGGGAAATTTCTTGTAAATCTGCTTTGTTGCTGGAGTCAGGCTGAGAGCCTTTGCTCCTGCCCAGAGCTGGGGAGCTGGGTGTAATAATTTATTATCCAAATGGGATGTTTTAGTGCTGAATTAAGTGAGAGAAAAAAAAAAAAACCAGAGGGGCTGTGCTGGTGTGGAAAACCCAATTTTTTTTCCCCCAGATAAAGAAGCTTTTCACAGTGAGGGTGGGGAGTCCCTGGCTCAGCTGTGGCTGCCCCTGGATCCCTGGAAATATCCAAGGCCAGGTTGGACAGGGCTTGGAGCAGCCTGGGACAGTAGAAGGTGTCCCTGCCCATGGCACAGAGGTGGCACTGGATGGGCTTTAAGATCCCTTCCCATCCAGGATTCTGGGATAAATCCCACTCAGAGGAGGCAGCTGGAGTTTGGGCTCCTCTCCCCACCAGATGTGATGGCAGGATCCTGATGGTGCTGCTGTCCCACTCCCAGGAAAGCTCTGGGAATTGTGTTATTCCTTAAAGGATCTGGCCTAGAAAAGTGCTGCTGGCACCAGGCTGAGGGCAGGGCAGGGCTGGGAGTGATCCCAGTGCCAGCCTGGGCTGCCTGAACACCGGGGCTGGAGGGTGTGGGGATGTGTGGAGGACACAGCACAGCAGCCAGGCTCAGAGCTGAGCTGCTGCCAGGAGGTCACAGCCACATCCTGGTGTTGGTGTGCCAGGGGTGGCTGCAGTGCTGATCTCCTGCCCCAGCCCCAGCTCCTGCTCTGGGGCAGCTCCCTGGTGTCCTCTGGGCACACAGGAACAACCAACCTGCCTTTTCTGGGGGGGTCCATGCAGGATTCCTGCCTTTTCCTGGGGATCCATGCAGGATTCCTGCCTTTTCTGGGGGGGTCCATGCAGGATTCCTGCCTTTTCCTGGGGATCCATGCAGGATTCCTGCCTTTTCTGGGAGGTCCATGTAGAATTCCTGCCTTTTCCTGGGGATCCATGCAGGATTCCTGCCTTTTCNTGGAGATCCATGCGGGATTCCTGCTTTTTCCTAGGGATCCATGTGGGATTCCTGCCTTTTCTGGGGGGGTCCATGTAGGATTCCTGCATTTTCCTAAGGCCCCTGGGGGATTCCTGCCTTTTCCTGGGGATCCATGTAGGATTCCTGCCTTTTCCTGGGGTTTCATATGGGGTCCCTGCAATCAGAGAGGCTCCCAGCATCTCCAGGATGCTCAGCCCTCAGCTCCTCCCCAGGGGAGAACAATGAGCCATTTTCTCCCTGCCACGCTCACTGGGTTGATAAGTAGTTGGCAAAAGGAGATCCTCGGGGTCACAAAATGCCAGAATATCCTGAGCTGGACCCAGGAGGATCACCAGCTCCTCAGGGAGTTTAGGGTTTATTGGCCATGCAGGCACAGGGAGATCTCTGCTTGTGTCCCTGAGGGCCAGCACTGAGCTGCTCCCAGGCTCTTCCAGCCAAGGCTTGGAAGCAAAGTGCTGGTTTGGTTTTCAGGGCAGGATTGAAGGATTTAAATGTGGGTGTCAAACAGCAACATCTGACAGTGACAGCGTGTCTTGGTTTGAACAGACAGGTGTCTGCTGAGGAAGGCAGGAACCTCCCTTGAAATGGAAAATGTAAACCCCCTCCCCCTGAATTGTTATAAATTTGAAATTAAGGGGCTCTCAGGTGAAGATTAATGAGTAGGAATAACAGTTCTTTAATAGGAAAAATAAAAATGCAGTAATAAAAAACAACAGTGCCAGAGTCAGAGCAGGCCCTGGCCCCTGTGTGTCAGGGTGGTGGCAGCAGTGCCATTCAGGGGTGGCTGCAGCCCTCCTGCAGTGCCAGCTGTGGCTCTGCTGGAGCAGGGATCCTGGACAAGGGGGGAGTTTTCCTCTGGAGCTCCAGGGCNAGCTGGGGTCTTCTTGCTGCTCCCTTTGTTCCCCCTTCTGTCCCCCCCGGAGGTCCTGCTCCAGCTGAGCTGTGTCAGTGGCTGGGGGGCAGGGACCACCCAAACGTGGGACCAGAGCAGCAGGGGATGGGGGTCCTGCTCTGGAGCCAGTGGGATCCTGTGCCAAACAGAGCATTTGGATCCAGGAGTGCAGGGGGAAGGGAAGGGGCAGGGGATGGGCTTTGGGAATGGAGCATTGTCCTGCTGGGCTGGAGTGGCTGCTCAGTCTGGGGCTGTCTGGGCTGGTGGCACCTGCTGCCCTTTGCCATCCCTCCCTTGGCTTTGGCCTCCCAGCACATGAAGCCACAGGCACCCTCCCTCTCCCATCTCTGTCCCATCCCTACACAGCACACGATGCTCCCCAGAGCTCCAAAAGGCAGCTTCCTTCCTTCCTTCCTTCCTTCTTTCCTTCCTTGAGCCTTTCCTTCCTTCCTGGAGTCCTTCCTTCCCCCCCCGTAGGACTGGGCAGGGAGTCACTGGAGTGGCTGCTTTGAGGTTGATTTCTTCAGCACAAAATTCCTGAGAGGCAGGAAAATTAATCTGAAAGGAAAGACAATAATGTTGTGATTCCATTAAATCCCTGGGCCTTAAAATCCCAACCTGACTTCCCCATTGTCCTCATCCTTCCCCTGCACACCCAGTTCCATACTGGGAGCCTGGTAGCTGCTGTGTGCTGCTGGTGGTGATGCCAGGAGTACACAGCTGCTTTCAGGAGGCTGCCACACATTTTCCCTGGAATTCTGCCCACCTTGCTGCTGTTCCATCAGTTCTTTCCTTCTCCAGCATTTCCCTCGGTTAAGGGCCCCTGTGACTGACAGCAAACAAAAACCAACAACAAGAAAAGCTCCATCGTGATCATATTTACTGGTGACCTACTTAAAATGCTCTTTCCTCCTGCTTTGGTGTGTGCTGCAGTGCTGCTGGCTCGAGTCTCCAGGGAATTGCTGCTGGAATGATAATGAATGCACAACGTGGCCCCGTGCTTGTTTAACTGGAGTCTCTCAAAGACATGGTTTATTTTTTATTGCATCATTTAGACTTCCTTTTTCTCCCCCACTTGTGATGTATTATTCCCATTTTTGGTCTCCCTGCTTCATGCTCTGACTGCAGGCAGAGCTATTGTTTGAAGTGATACCATTAAATTATGGGATGCCTTCATCTTTTGATAATTTTTCTGTTTGTTTTTCAGGAAAATTAGGCTTTTAGCTCTCTCCTGGAGAGTCTGAGCTGTGTTGTCAAAGGCTTGTGTTGAGCATTTTTTCTTTTTTTTTTTTGTTTTTTTCTGGTGAAAATATTCTAGCAGAGGTGATTATTTATTTAACAAATGCTTTACACCTGCTTTGGTACATTTTTGTAGGGTTGTTGTAAATGGGTTTGCAGTGCAGGATGGGAAGTCATCAGAATTTTTGCATATTCATGGCATCATGGAATGGTTAGGGAGGGAAGGGAATTTAAAGCCCATCCATTCCCACCCCCTGCCATGGCAGGGACACCTTCCACTATCCCAGGGAGCTTCTTGGGCACTGCCAGGGATCCAGGGGCAGCCCCAGCTGCTCTGGGCACCCTGTGCCAGGGCCTGCCCACCCTCCCAGGGAACAATTCCTGCCCAATATCCCATCCAGCCCTGCCCTCTGGCAGTGGGAGCCATTCCCTGTGTCCTGTCCCTCCATCCCTTGTCCCCAGTCCCTCTCCAGCTCTCCTGGATCCCCTTTAGTGCCTGGAAGGGGCTCTGAGCTCTCCCTGGAGCCTCCTCCAGGCTGAACACCCCCAGCTCTCCCAGCCTGACTCCAGAGCAGAGGGGCTCCAGCCCTTGGAGCACATTTGTGGTCTCATCTGGACTTGCTCCAACTTTTTAATTGCATCTCTCAAGTCTTCCTGGTTTTCCTCTTTACCAATTCATTCAGAGGAAGATTTGGGTGTTCCTACTCACTCCCCAGTGCCCTGCACTGCTGTGGTTGGGGAGGATGGGGCTGTGTTTGCTGTAATTTGTGAATTTAGGATTGAGTGTGTCCATGGAATGGTAAATTAATCCTACCTTTGCAAAGAATATTATGCCCCATCCCTGGCAGTGTCCCAGGCCAGGCTGGATGGGGCTTGGGGCAGCCTGGGACAGTGGAAGGTGTCCCTGCCATGGCAGGGGTGGCACTGGATGGGCTTTAAGGGCCCTCCCAACCCAAACCATTCCCTGGTTCTGTAATTCCATGAATATCAGGATGTAGGAATCCACTGAGCCCATGGCTGAGGGATCACACCTGAAATGTTCTTTTCTGGTGACAATGAATCCTTCTGGGTTCATGCCCCAGTCACACAGAGCAGGCTGTGTTTCCAGGCCAGCCTGAATTCCCTGACCTCAAATCCAAACAGAATTCCTGAGCACATGGGTGAAGATACATTAAATAAACTCTGCCTCCTGTCTTCTGCCTTTGCTGGCTCCCAAGAACTGTTATTAGAGCAAAGCCCTGGGCTTAGGTGTAAATAACAAACTCAGGTTCTTGAAGTCCACAGGATCACAGATTCAGGCTGGAAAAGCCCTCCAAGACCTGAGTCCAGCTGTTCCCCAGCACTGCCAAGGCCACCACTGACCCCTGTCCCCAAGTGCCACATCCACAGGGCTTTTAAACCCCTCCATGGATGGGGACTCTGCCCTGGGCAGCCTGTTCAGATAATTCTCCAGATAATTCAGATCATTCCTGTTTTCTCAGCAAACACTCTTGCACTGGGGGTTATTTTCACAGGCTGGCCAGGGGATGGGGGGTGCTGAGGGAACATTTGCCACCCTCTCCCAGCCAGCTCTGGGGTTACTGCCCTGAGCTCCCTTCCCAGGGCAGCACTTTGCTCTGTGCTGTCCCCACAGAGGTGACAGTAATCATTGAAGGAGGCAGCACAAGAGGGAATCAGCTCCACTGTAAAACCACTCAGGATCTGTGGAAATTCATTCAGTCTCTGGCTCCAAATGAGGCTTAAGGAATGTTTAGTTCTCCTCTGAGTGATCAGGAGCACAAACTGGGGACAAACATGGGAACATGGGAACAGCTTGGTGCTGCTTTGGGAGGAGGAACTCACCCCTGGTGTCCCCTCAGGCCATGGCCACGGTGTCCCCTCCAGCTGGGATAACTCCCAGGTGATGGCTCAGCTTTGGAAAGGGAGTTTGGAACCTTTGGAGTGGGTGTTGCTGCCTCCTTAGGGAAATTGGGATGTGTGTGCTGTTCTCAGGCATGACAGTCCTCACCCCTCATCCCTCCCAAACCACAGAAGGAAACTGGGATTGGCTGCAAGAGCTGCCAGAGGAGCTCTTGCCACAAAATGTGGCTCTGTGGGAGGAAGTTGGGATTACAGAGAGGAAATTGTCTGTCCAGGTCTGTGTCCATGGGAGCTCAACTGGGAACAGTAAATGGAATATTTAGAAGGACACAGAGCAAGCAGGGGAAGGAAACCACAACGGTGTTGTTCTCCAGAGAATCTTTGTCACAGTCAGTGGATTTTAATGCCACCATCTCCACATGTCCCAGCTGTCCATGAGCTCCAGTGGCTGATTCCACCTCACAAAGCACCCAGAGCCTGTTCCTCAGTTTCAGACATTGATCAGGGCTTGTGTCTTATCTTCTCATCTGCTTGCATTTCAGTTCATCCACCAGAGCCTGTGGTATAAATTAATATTCCCAGGCCACAGGGTGCCTTACATAAAGCATTTTTACATCCAAATGGCACCATACATCCTGGAACAGAGCTGTGATTCATGGGCTGTTACATGGCAAGGCTGAGGTGAAGCCAGCTGACTAATTTATACCAAGTAATTAGACTCTGAATTAAATGCACAAAAGATGATTCTTTTTTCCCTTTGTGCTTTTCCTTGTGTGAACTCAGAGGAGCTGATACTGGTGAAGGAAAGGTGATTGTCATTCTGCATCACCCCAGCCTGGTATCTGCTGGCAGCCTGAAGAGCAGCTCTGGGAGATTTGCAGGGATGGCTCCACCCCTGTGCCACCCTCCTGGAAATGTTCAGGGGCCAGGCTCCCTTCCAGAAATCCCAGTGTGCAGCCAGGCCTTGGGGACCCTTCCCTCAGCCTGAGTCTGTGTCTGCAGGGGTGGAGCACTCTGACAGTGATGATTCCTTGATGTGCAGGTAGAGAGCAGCCAAGCAATAAAATAACCCCATCTGTGCTGATCATGGGCAGGGAATGGTTTGGCTGGGAAGGGACCTTAGAATCCATCCAGGGCCACCCCTGCCATGGGCAGGGATATCTTCCACTATCCCAGGGGGCTCCAAGCCTGGTCCAACCTGGCCTTGAGCACTTCCAGGGACGGGCCAGCCCCAGCTGCTCTGGGCAGCCTCCCCTTAGAGCCCCTCAGTCCCCTGGCCCTGATCCCCTGGCACAGGAGTTGTTCCTTTGCTCCTGTCCTCACAGAGATGCTGATGGGCACAGATTTGCAGAAACTGAGCTATGGATCCAGCAGGATCTGGGCTGTCACCTCCTCCATGCCATGGGGACATGTCCCCCAGGCTGCTGGTGACCACCCCTGCTTGTGTCCAGCTCCTGCCTGGGGGTTCCAGCCAGCCCCAGCCCCACAGAGCTGCTGGGAGCTGAGCCTGGCCAAGGATGGGTCCCAGTCCTGCTGCATCCCCAGGGAAGCTGGAGGGGCTGAGCTCTCCCTGCCCAGGCAGGAGGGTCCTTCTCCACCCTGCAGGGATTTCCATGGGGTGCTCAGCACCAGGGTCAGCGCAGGGACACTGGGCCCTGGTGCCATCTCCAACTGCAATCTCCAAGCCCCCAGCCCAGTCTCCCCAGCCAGCCCTGCTATTTTTACCTTGGTTTCCCAGGGAAACGGGGCTTTATGTGGCTGCTGGATCCTGAGATTTAACAGTGAGGGAGAGAGGTAGTAAAGATCATTCTCTGTGAGACTTTTCTTGTGAAAATGGCTCATTTTGATTAAAGATACAAGCCCTGAAATCTTCAGCCATCCAGGGGGTTTCAGCACCCACAGCCCTTGGGCAGTCACTGCCTTGCTGCTTCCTCAGCCCTCCAAGAATTATCCCACATGGAGAAGGAAAGGGTGCTGAGGGACAGGGCAGGAGTGTCTGGAGTGATTTTTTGGGGTTATTTATTTTTTGGGAAAGCACAGTGTAGTCCTTCCTCCACTCAAGAGCCTCTCGTGGGATGCTCTTCATGGAAGCCTAAAAGATGTTTCTGTGGAGCCTCCAGCCATGGGCAGGATCCAGCAGCATCTGCTGAGTGAATCCTTTGCCTTTTTTTAATGTGGAAAAGAGGAAAGCAAAGCTCTTTTGGTGCTGGAACCCAGTGACCCTGGGCTGCTGCAAACTTTCCAGCCCCACACACACACTTGGGCTTGGTGTTCACATCCAAACTCAGGTGGTGACATTTCCTTCCCAGGAACTTTGAAGAGAATAAAATGGGTGAGTAAAACACTTACTCATAAATTTGTCACCTCAAAGACCAGCACATGTTGTGTTTTGCCTTGCTCAGCATCAGCTGGAGAGTGAGGCAGAACAGGATCCTCTTTTCCAGAGCCAGGGAACATAAGGTGCATCCCCACAGCAGGCATGACTTGTGTGAAGTGAGGGTTTAAGTAGCCTGAGCCAGGGGAGGTGATTTTTAGATCCCTTGTGGTGTGTCAGGAATCTGCCCAGGGCTGTAGGTGGGACCTGCAGGAGCCTCCTGCCCCTCTGCAGTGACAGCTGGGGACAAGGGGCATCCCCAGGGTCTCTGAAATGCCACCACAGCTCTGTGTTCAGGACCTTCATTCCACCATCCACCTTCAAACCAAAGCAGGAGATGTCTCCAGCAGCTGAGCAGGTCCCACTTTGGGGCAGGTGGGATAGGGGTGACAGTTCCCAGAGCCTTCATCCCTGCCTGGGTTTGCCTGAGTTGTACATCTGCAGTGTGAGGGACGTGTTTGCCCAGCTGCTCCTCAGGGCTGGGTTTGGCTCAGGCTGGAATTCATTTGCTTTATAATAAGGAATTCTATGACGACTTTTGAATGTTAATAGTCCTCTTGTGCCTCACTGGCAGCTCCACTGGTGCTGCATCTGCACATTGGCCAGGAGAGTCCTGAACAACAAGAGAAAGGAGCAGGATGAGGATGGGCTTGGAACAGGGCAGAAAACTCAGCTTGGGAGAGAGTGAGCTTTGAAGGAAGCTCAGCTGGTGCAGCCCTCACACCTGAGTGACTCAGGGAGTGCCTGGTGTGGCTCACACCCCCCTGCAACAGGAGGTGTTGGGATGTGTCACCTCACAGTGACAATGACAGGATCTCCCACTGCTGGGAGGGACCTGAGGAGCTGCAGGGGGAGGGGTCAGTGCTGGTGGCTCCTCTCTGCCTGAGGGGTCTCATCACAGAACGAGAAAATCATCAGGGCTGGAAAAGCCCTCTGGGACTGAGTGCAGCCATTCCCCCAGCACTGACCATGTCCCCAAGTGCCACATCCACACAGCTTTTAAACCCCTCCAGGGATGAGGACTCCACCAGTGCCCTGGGCAGCTGTGCCAGGGCTGGGCAACCTTTTCCATGAACAAATTTTCCCCAAATCCACCCTGAGCCTTTCCTGGCCCAGCCTGAGGCCGTTCCCTCTCCTCCTGTCCCTGTTCCCTGGCAGCAGAGCCCGACCCCCCCGGCTGTCCCCTCCTGTCAGGAGTTGTGCAGAGCCACAAGGGCCCCCCTGAGCCTCCTTTGCTCCAGAACAACCAACAGTCCAGCACTCCCAGCCTGAGCAGCCCCAGCAGCCAAACAGGCTTGGTTAGTGCCAGCTTAGGGAGCCCTGTGGCACACAAAAGAGTGGTGTCAGTGGGCACCAGGTGTGACAGACCTTGGTGACACACTGAGGTGAGCAAGGCTGGCTCATCACTGTTAGTCCTGTCTAGGCTGTGGCCACATTATTTACTTTGAACAAATTGGAAGGACCTTTGTATTCATGAAATCTGAGGCACCTGCTTGATTGATGACTTTGAGGTTACACCCTAAACTGTTCCACCTCCTTTAGGTGGCACTGCCAGGCCTGGGCTGCCTCATCCTCCATGGGCAAACCTCCTCAGAATGACCTTGGTGCTCCTGATCCAACAGCTCTGGCTGTGCTCAGCTGGGCTGGAGGGACTTTGGATGGAGGGACATAGGGAATGGATCTCACTGCCAGAGGGCAGGGATGGATGGATACTGGGGGGGANGCAGCCTGGGACAGTGGAAGATGCCATGGCAGGGGTGGCACTGAATGGACTGTAAGGTCCCTTCCCACCCAAACCATTCCATGATCTTGCCCACATGATTAGAGATGGGTTTTGTTCATATTTATGTGGAGGAAAGCAGCAAAATAAATGAGTGAACACAGAGGGGTCAGTGCTGCTGGCCCAGTGTCCATAAACTCCCTGGGACTCTGGATTCCTCATGCAGGGTCATGCAAGCCTCGTGTCAGTTGTGATCACACATCTCCTGTAGCTCATGGCAATGTTGTGTTGTGGTTGGAGCTGGAGCTAAAAATAGAGTGGGAAAGGGCAGGATGGCCACCACTGACCTAGTTCTGGGGTTTGGTGTGCTTGGCTTTCTAAAGTCAAGGAGATAAAAGCTGTCTGCCTGTCACCTTAGTTTCCAAGGGATGCTCTGTTTGCAGGAGATTGTTCCCTGCTCAGGCAACTTCCTCCAGGTTTGGTTAAAGAATTCAACCACGTTCAGCTCAGTGCACACCTGGCTGCAGGCAGGAAGGATATCCCTGAGAGGTTTAGTGGTCTTCTGTCCTAGCCCCTGTTCTGCTCTGTTGTCACTGCTCAGAGGTCCCTGAGCTTCTCTGGGACCACAGGAATGTGCAGGGAATGTGTGGGAATGTGCAGGACCCCACAGACACCCCCATGGCCCCGAGCTGGGCACTTGGCTGTCAGGGGCTGCTCACACCAGCAGCCTTGGAAGCTTGGAAATCAATTGACTTCCAACTGCAAAGCTTATTAACCCAGAGAAAAACATCCTCAGTCCTGGGTCAGAGGTGGATTTGAGTAAGGAGAGGAGGGACTCAGATGCAAGTCTGGAAAAGGCACGGGGCAGGCTGGGGTTAGATTTGTTTTGCTCTCCACCAGAGCATCCCTCGCTCCCAGCAGCAGGGGATGGATGAAACCACCTTGCCTGAGGATTGGGTCCTTTTCTTCTAAAAACCACCCTTGGCACAGCAGCTGATTCCTCCTCCCTGCTGCCCTCCCACTGGAGCTTCCCAGGGAAGAGTTGGTGCATTTGCATTCCGTGGTCAGTGCAGAGAAATTCACATGTGACAGGAGCCAGGCAGAGCCACGGGCTGGGTTTGATCTGCCTTCCCCCAGAGAGGGCTTTATTCAGGTATCCTGGCACTGCATTTTGCATTGATTTATTTATTAATGTTCTCCCTGTCTGTGAGATTTGGGGTGGAGTGGGGACAGCAGAGGGAACCAGGCTGAAAAGCACCTCTGTTTTCAGAAGACAGAATTATATTTCTGCCTTCAGTCCCAAATATCAACCATCAGCAGAGGAAGTTTGGGGTGACAGAGGTGACGGAGGTTAAGTGTGTATCAGCTTCGTGGTTTTTACCAAGAGCTTATTTTTAACCATAAACTTTCCAGGGGAAAGTTCTTGACTTTCCTCTGCACTTAATAAAGGTCACTTCCTATCCCAGGCTGTGAATCCACTGCAGGGTCCTGCTCCCAGCTGGAGCCTTCACCAGCCTGGTAGCTGCCCTTGGCTTTTGGGGCAGTCTCAGGGTGAAATCCCAGGGGTTAAACTGAATTCCTGCCCATTAGGCCTCGGGTTACTGCAGTTTTCTCTGTGCTTTGAGGATCCTGTCACTCACAGCTTATCTCCTTTTCTCAGAGCAGAGATCTGACAGGTACTGGGCCTCCAGGCTGGGGTTCCAAGTGACTTAGCAGGTGTAAATGCCAGGGGAGAGGGAGGCTTGAAGCTGTGGTGTGGAGGTGCCCTGCTGTGAAGAGGAGAACAGCCACCCCTCCCAAGATCCATCTCACCCATCTCGTTGTGCCCTTTATCTCTGAGGACAGGTGTTGAACCCCACATCTCTCCCCCCCTCTCCAAAAAGCTCTGCCAGTGCAGCTGGCTCTGGATAAAAATCTTTTCTCAGCACGGCTTCTGCCCTTTGTGCCTTTCCCACCCCTTGCTGAGAGCTCTTCCTGGGAAGGCTTGCCTTTAGACTGAGCCTTCCTGAACTGGTGCCTCCATGGGTTTTGGTGGCTCCAGGTTTATTTAACCTGGAGTTCTTTGTGCCTAGACAGGTGTGTGGGGTGGGTTTCAGTGAGGACAGTGAGGGAAGGACCTGCCTGAAGAGCTGCCTGGAGCTCTGTGGGGTCACAGCCTCGCCCCGGCTCCTTTGAGGTGTGCCCTCTTCACCCAGGCCCTGCTGGCAGAGCCCTGATGGGCTGGGTTCCCTTGTTTCACCTAAAGCCCTGTCATCCTCCTTGTTTTGTTTCCAGCAGACTCAGAACTGCTTTTTCAAGGTACTTGCCCAGCTGGAACATCCCTAAATATGCATTTGAGTCCCAGGTCAGTCTCTGCAATCCCTGCAAGCAAAGCACAGGGGATGTTTAAGCAGGGCCTGTACAGATTTTTAAACAGAGGTAACAAGCAAGGAACAGGTGGCAGGTGATGAAATGAAGGTGAGGAAAGAAGCAAATGAGATCCCTGAAGTGTGAGTGCCCTTTCTCCAGGTCTGAGGCACCCTTAGTGCTAAGGAGCCCTGGTTGTTTCTGTGTCAGCCCAGCCCCAGTGCTGGTGTGGCCCTGCTGGCTGTGAGCTCTGCTGCTGCTGCAGTGAGGGGTGGGCTCTGCTTGCCCCTCAGGTGTGGGCAGGGATTGTGCAGAGCAGCTCTGCTGGTTTAGCCAAGTCATGAATTTCAAACAGGGAAATAAAGAGGAGTTTTTCTGCAGAGTGGTTGAAAGGAAAATGACTTTATCCAGCCATGCCTTCCTGCATGCCCCCTTCCCACTGGCATCCCAGACTGGCCACTGATCATGTGGAGTGAGCCAGACCTGCAGCTCCAGGGCAGGTCATGCCAAGTGACATCTGGAAGTGTCCAAGGCCAGGCTGGACGAGGCTTGGAGCAGCCTGGCCTAGTGGAAAGTGTCCCTGCTCACAGCATGGAGTGGGAATGGATGATCTTTAAGGTGCCTTTCAACCCAAACCAGTCTGGGATTCCATAATTAAATTATCTTGGACTTGAAGACCAATCTCTTCCCAGAATGCAGGACAGTTGTGTCAGCTCCATGGGTTCCTGTTGGTCTGTGTTACAGGGACACAGGGACACTGAGTGCTCGCTCTGAGCTGCAGAGAGCAGTGGGGCCAGTTCTGCAATGATTCAGAAATCACTTTTGAACAGGGTGTTGGAATGATTTGAGTGGGAAAGGACCTTAAGGGTCACCCAGTTCCTCCCCCTGTCATGGGCAGGGATACCTTCCACTATCCCAGACTCCTCCAGGCCTTGGGCACTGCCAGGGATCCAGGGGCAGCCACAGCTGCTCTGGGCACCCTGTGGCAGGGCACATCACCATCCTCACAGGGAGCAATCCCTTCCCAGCATCTGGCAGTAGGAACTCATTCCCCCTTGTCCTGTCTCTTCAGGCCCTTGTGAAATGTTCCTCTCCAGCCTTTTTGTAGGTGAGGATACAGAATACCAATAAATCTGATTATCACATTCACAAGCTCTTCTCCAAGGAAAGAGGAGGGGATGCAAAGGAGAGTGCCTGCAATGCAGGGATGGTGTGAGGTTTCCCGTGTCAGCAGCCTCTTGGACAGACTGACAGGGATCAGCACTCCTGAAATTTTCCTCCATGTAGGCTGGGAAATTCCAACATCATCAGCTCGTCCCTCTCCAGCTCACCCAGGACTACTCATCCCTTTTGGCATCCCTTCGAGGTTGGCTGCCAGTGATGTGTTACTGCATCTCCTGCTTGAGTTCAAAGGAATTGGGTTAATGAGCAGAAAGTCAGCCATCAAATTACACTGACGCTTGCTTGCTGCCTCCTGGATTTCCCAGTGCAGCCTCTTTGATCCCTGGGATGCAGGCAATTAAACACAGCAGCATTACACACAAAGCACCTCACACACTGGGTTCAGTCCCTTGCTTTTGTGTAACGTGGTCTTCAGGTGAGGCTGAAACAGAATGGGAGGGAGGAGGTAGGGGAGGGAGGAGAGCACAAATTAGTGGAAAACCTTTTGTCTTGGGAAATAAAATGGATCTGAAGACAGGCTGGAATATCCTAAAATCCTCACGTGCTTCAGCAGGCTGGGGAAGGGCAGCAGGAGGAGGAGGAGGAGCAGCTCAGGAAAGGACAGATCCATCAGGAGTGGCTGTAACTGAGGCTGGCATTCCACAGTGCTGAGGGAGATCCAGGACTGGGCTCACCCAAGGTCTGAGGAGAGGAGCAGGGGAGCAGCATCAGGCTGCAAAGGAGCTTCTCCAGGTGGCTGCTGTTGCACTGTGTGGCTGCTGGCACAGGCCTTTGAGCAGGAAGGGATGCTCCCTCCATCTCTTGCTGGAATAACAATCACAGCAGTACAGACCTGACCCAGGAATCAATCCTGGGGTTTCCAGGGGCTTAAATATTTGTTTGAAGAGGGTCCTCCCCCAGCTGGGAGGGAGGCACAGATCCCTCTGGGAGCTCAGGCCAGCAGCAGCATCCTCCAGCAAGCAGCCCTGCAGCACTGCTGTGCTGGAAGGGGCTGGTCAGTCGGGGAGTGCCAAAATTCAGTGTGCAGAGAGAGCCAGGCTGAGGCCAGGCTGCTGCCTTGTCCCTCCCTGGGCTGGGGAAGGGCTGTCACCACCCCAGAGAGCAGCACAGTGACCCCGGGCCCTGTCACATCTCAAAATTCCCTCCTGAACAGCAACCTCTGACGAATCTTGGGGGTTGTTTTCATTTCACCTGCTGACAGCAGCCACATCCTGCTGGGTTTGCTGAGTGTTGTCATCTGAGCCTGAGAGAGCAGGAACTGGAGGTCAAGGCCTGCCTGACAGTGAGAATTAGGAATGAGGGCATCCTCATCCTAACTCCAGATTTAATGATTCCTTTCAGCATCATTAAAAATACTCAGGGAGCTTGTGGAATCAGGCACATCCTGTAACTGCCTGTGGTGGGGAAATATATTTTTGCAAAGAAAGGCTGTTCTGTTCTGCTGTGACTCAGGCCTGGGGATTGGGAGCACAAATAGGAATGATCCAGGCAGGAGAGGACGTTTCCGTGGTGAGGAGTTTGGCAGAGGGGGCGTGCTGCAGCTCCACAGCCTCACACAGCAAAGGAAAACATTTTTAGCTCATGCAAATGTTTCACTTCCTCCTCATATGGTGACTTCACAGAGGCCAGCACCAGAGATGGTTCTGTCAGCAGCTCCTCAGATCCACTCAGCGAGATGCCAGCGTGCCCTTGAGCTCTGGGAATGATGCTGGCAGGCTCTGGAGCTCTAGCCTGGCATGGGGCTGGCTCTAATGGTGTGTGAGAGCTGGGGATCAGCCCCTACAGATGGGATTTGCTCTTTGTGTTTTGTGTTGAATTGTCTCTCACAGCCTTGACTCAGCTCAGAGACGGGAGCTGGGCTGGGCAGGGGCTGGGATGGAGCTGCTGCAGCCTGGCTCAGGCCCTGCCTGCCCTGCCTGCAGTGTCCCTGCCTGCCCTGCCTCCCTGTGCCTGTCCTGCCCAGCTCAGTCTCCTCTCCAGTTTAACCATTGCAGCATTTGTCCTTTCCCCTGCCCACAGGGATGTGTTGGAATGGCCACAGCATCCTAGCACAGTCCAGGGGAGCTCAGGTTGGTTGAGGTGACTGAATTAAGGGTCCCTTAAGTGTAAACACAAATTCCAGTTGTGCTTGGTTGTTTGGTTTTTTTTAAGAAAAGCTGAGTATTGTGGAGTATTTGAACCAGCTTCCCTAACTGTGCAGACACAGGTGGTCAGGCCGTGCCAATTAAAGCTCAGAATGGTTTCTCCAGGTGGCCCAGTGGGTCAGGTGGCCACTGGTGGCCTTGGGGGTGATCCTGTCCTGTCATCCTGCAGGTGATGCCCTGCAGGGATCTCCTGTGACAGCCAGAGCAGCTTTTGTTTCAGCCTTTCTAGGAACCAGCTGGAGCAGAGCCAGGCAGCTCGGGGTGGGAGAGGGGACGGGAGGGACAGCAGGGCTGGGGTCCAGGTGTGCTTCTCCTGTGGCAGAGAGGAGGGGAAATGGGATCCTTTGTGCAGCACAGGGGTGCCTGGGAGGGCTGGTGGGGATTTTGGGGTCCCCAGAGCAGGGACAGTCACCATGGCAACAGCAGCAGCATCCCAGGCAGTTGCTGTCACACCGGTGATTGAATCAGTTCATCTCCAAATCCTTCACAATAACAATGATAACAATAATAAAAATATGGAAATGCTTGGTGGGCAAGGGGCTGGGGCATCACTGCAGACCCTTATTCCATGGGGAACCACACATGGGATTCCTAGAGCAGGGATGAGCAGCAGGAGGAGGAGGAGGAGGTGGGTGCCTTCTGCATCCTCGTGGGCTCCAAGGGAGGGCATTGTCCCTCATTTTTAGCTCCATTGTCCCTCATTTGTAGCTCCATGTGCTCAGGACAGCATGTGGAGAGAAACCCTGAGCTCTGCAAACCCCCCTCAGCAGAAATGGGAGAGCAGCACCAAAAAGCCCATTTCTGACAAGTCCCAACAGTTCTGGGGGGAGAGTTCATGGTGTGTGATTTAACAACAAAAGTAATTTTGTTTCTCAGCCCCCTGCCAAGCTTTAGCCATGGCTCAGGCTGTGCAGCACCATGGTGGGACAGTGGAGGGATTTTCCATGCTGAAAATCTGATTTTTGGTATGGAAAATTTTCCATATTGAAAAAGAAGCCTCTCTTACCATGGGGGTAAAGTATCCTTTCCAATTATTGGATTTTCCCCCCTTATCTCCTGTATTTTCTCTCCCTTACTGGCCAGAGCTACAGCAGGGGAAGCAAATCCAACTCTGCATCTCTAAAGGTTGAATTTTTTATAGACAACTAAATATTTTAACACATGGAGACAATAACACTCTCCTGTTAAAAATAAGCAAGCTCCTCCGCCTTAGTTATGTGGCAGTTACCAAAAAATAACATCCACTGGAGCACTCAGCTGCAATTTAAAAGTAAAATTAAAATTTCCTGGTGTTTGTCTGGTTTGACAAGATTTATTGCAATCTCTCATTATGCGGCAGGTTCAAGGGAACCTCTCCAGAGGACACAGAATAATTTAGAAAATGAAAGCCTGAAACAGTTTATTATTAGAAGCTGGGTTGGAGTTTGTAGGGCTCCTACACGGAGTTATTTCATCTGGTACATTGGAGATATTTTTGCTGAAGCCATTAAACCCTTGGCACACAAACCTGTTATTAAAACTGATTTAGGCTAAGACAGGATAAATACTTTGAACTCTATTTAATTGACTTCTTTCACTTCAGAATTCAGTCTCAGGCCTAAGACTAAAGAGAATTTAATTCAGGAATTTCCCCTTCCTGCCTGTTTGTAGGTGCCAGCTCCAGGTCCCCAGTGTCCCCTGCCACGGCCCAAACTCCACAGCAGGTTGCAGTGTAGGAATATTTCTCTTTTTCACTTGAATTCTGAGCTTCAGGGTGGAAATATTTTCCTCCCTGAGTTGCTGCTGCTCCATCCCATTTCTGTGATGCCCTTGCTTGGGACACAGAGTGTTCTCTGCCCTCCCCCAGGTCACAGCTCTGCCAAAGGTCTCACTCAGGAGTGCAGAGGGAGCTTTGTGTCCACCTTTGTGTTCAGCAAACACGGACCAGGAGGAAATTGCTGCTCAGATGAGCAGAGACCAGGCTGCCCAGGGCATGGTCACAGCTCCAGGGAGCTCTGGCAGGTTTGGACACTCTCAGGGTGGCATTGTTGGGGTGTTTGTGCAGGGCCAGGAGCTGGACTGGATGGTCCTGATGGATCCCTTCCAGTTCAGGAGATTCTGTGGTTCTATGAGATTAAAATCTGGTTTTATATAGTCCATATTATGTTTTATTGTCCTGGTTTTCCTCCTGCTCATGCCCCCAGCTCTCTCTACATGATTTTCATGTCTGATGACAGCTCCACCTCTGTCTCAGCCCTGGCCAAGCACTGCCTTTTCCTGGGTGTTTTTCTGTGTCCCTGCAATTACCTCGGCGTGTTTGCTCGGACCTGAGGTCTGACATGAAAGCAGGCAGTGTTTGCTGGAGGGGAAGGGATGCACCTGGGGTGCATCATAATTCCAGCCTGGAACACTTGGAGCTGCAGGTCTGGGCAGCTCCTATGGGGAGACATGAGACAGGCTGGGCTGCTCAGGCTGGGCTGCCTCAGACGTGGCCACAGTGGCCCTTTGGCCAGGGGACAGCTCCTGGTGGAAGGTCCTTCCACAGCAGAGTGTCCTGTGTTCCCTAAAGTTGAGCCAAGTTCTCTTTTTGGTGGTTTTTCTCCTTTTTGGGCAATGCTTGTTCCTCCCCATCACTGTGATCTCTCTGCAGCTGTGCCCTGCTTTGGGTTTATTTTCTCCCAGGAAGGATTTTGGTGGGGCTGTTCCTGTGTGCTCCAGCTCTGGAGCATCTCCCCTGGCACTGCCCTGGGGTTTGTCCTTGTCCCTGGCACAGCAGGGACACTCCCCTGTGTGTGAGGAGCACCAGGGCCACCATCGTGTTCCAGAGCCAGGGGAGTAAGGCTTAAAAAACCACAATAAATTATTTTATCTTGGATATTTCGTTATTTGCTTAGCAACAACTCACATGAATGTGTAAAAATGATTGAATGTCACAGAATCAGAGAATGATTTGGGCTGGAAAGGCCCCTAAACCTCATCCAGTGCCCCCCCTGCCATGGGCAGGGACACCTTCCACTGTCCCAGGGAGCTCCAAGCCCTGTCCAGCCTGGCCTTGGGCACTTCCAGTGTCCATTTGTTGATGCAAACAGGAGCTCAACTGCTCAAAACAGGATCCTGAGCTTCCCAAAGAGCTCCCAAAGTGCTCACACTCCCACCTTGCCCAGATCCTGCACGGGGGAGTTGGGGACGTGCAGTGCTCAGAGCTGGGATTGCTCAGGCAGCTCAGAAAAGGCTGGAATTTGTTTCATATCCTCAGTTCTGAATTTCTGCTGGAAACAAACCCAGGCTGTTTGCAGGGTGCAGAACAAACCCAGTTTGGATTGGCAGGGTTGGCTTTGCCACGTGGCTGGGATCAAGGTTGGAGGTTTCCTCTCCCAAAATCCCATGTGGATGGTCAGGGGTACCTCAGGGTGACCCCACAGGGAGCTGCTGCTGGAACAGCCTCAGCTCTTGGCACTGGAGGTGGTTGTTTGAGCTGAAGCAAAACATGGCAGAGAGGTTCTCTGCAGTTAATATGATAAATATTAATTATCAGCATCAAACAAAATGATGGGATAATAGAGTCCCACTTTATAATCCCCCAGCATTAGGAGAGACATGTCCAGGAAGTGGTTTCTTCTCTCCAGTATCTTCATAAATTCTAATTTCTCAGGTAACTAAGTGATATCATTGGGATGATGGAAATTAAAATACATATACATCAAATATATAAAATACACAAAATCCTCCCAGGTTGGGCTGAGAGCCTGGTGAGCTGTCCCTGGTGGTGCAATCAGTGCAGAGTTTGTGGTACAGAAACTTCCCAGTAAATTAGGAGTGGAAAGGATAAAAAATCCCAGCTGATGGGGGCTTTTTGTTCCTGTCCTGCAGCTCTTTTCAAACCAATGATAATACTCTGATATCAGACTGCTGGTGTTCCCACCAGGGGTTATTGCTTCAGCATCCCTACCCTGGAAATAGATGTTTGGGGATGCTTGGGAAACATCTGGGCTTGGAGGAGAGTTTGCTGTACATTGGAAAACCCCTCCAGAATTCCAGCAAGGCTCCTTCAGGACTGAGCTTTCACAGTTCTACTTTTCTGCCAAAATCTTTTCTCTGGAGTTTCCAACTTCTTTTTTATCGACTTTCTTCTACATAAAAATCAGGAGCAAGTGTGGAGATGGCTCCACAGGCAGCATGAGGAAGCAGCTGAGATCCTCTCCCAGGGGTCTCCCAGGCCAGAGAAGCTGCTGGAAGCATTCACAGGTGATATCCATAGGGAAAATCTGCTCCCAGGCCGTGTTCAGACCCAGACTGAGGTGGTGGGTGCTGCTGAGGTCCCTTTGCTGGTGCCAGTTGTCCCCTGCAGCCACAGGGTTTGGTCACTCGTGTCCCTCAGCTCAGGGTGGTTCCTATCCCTGTGTGCAGGTGCCTCAGGGAGTGCAGGAGCCCAGGCCCTGGGCTGGGAAACAAAATCTTCCCATGGCTGAAGCAAAGCCCTTCCAGCTTCCTTGGCCTCTCTGAACAACCTCTGCTGAAGCTGCAGCTCCTCCTGAGGCCCAGCCAAGGCCTTCAGGAGCAGCTCCTGACTCAGGCTGATTTCATTGGAAATTCTAAACCTGCCTGAGTCAGGGCTGGTGAGGGGGAGCCTCTCAGGCTGTCTGGAGGCAGCCCTGAATTGCTCTCCAGGATCACAGGAAGATGTTAAGTAGAACATCTCCTTGGAGCATATGCTGTTTGCAAGGATAAAACCAGGGAGGTGCTGCCAACAGAGCTGGAAGAACTTAAACACATTATCCAGAGAGAGCTCATCAGAGAAAGGTAATTCTGGGAAGATGTGTGATTTGGGAAGCCCTTGATAATCCTCAAAAAGGAAAATGGTGGCAGGTCAGAGATCTGTGATCTCTCAAACCAACAATTCCCCATCACAGCATTGTGCCCCTGCAACTTCAGGATGCAGAAAAGGGTCTCCTGACAACATGACCAGAGAAATTCTGTGTATTTATGGGAGGGAGGGATTTCAGAGTGTTTGCTCCCAATAACATTTCCTAGAGGATGGGACTGACTGCTGCTCTCCACAGAGGGATGTAGGAAAGGATGTGATGAAAATGCTTTCACAGAAGAGCAACAAAAGTTATTTAAAATGCAGAAAACCAAACCATGTTAGCACTTGATCAGGTCAGTCTGTCAGTGTATTGGTTCCTCTCAGAGCTGGGTTGATTGTTATCTGTGACCACCCAAAAACCTCCTCCCCGTTTGTCCAATATTTGTCACCATTTCTTCAGGACCATGGTAGAAACATTGACACAAAGTCAAGACATTTTTGTTCACTTCCCAGTCTTCCAACCTTAAACCATCCCATATCCTGTGTGTCCCACGTGTGTGCTGCTGGGGCTGAGGTGGAGAAGGGCCTGGGAATGCCAGGGAATGGAGAGCCCAGGGAATGCCAGACAGCCCCAGGTCGGAGAATCGCCCCGCTGAACCTTGGGGGCAAACTCCAGCAGAATCTTTTCAGTTCATTCAGGTAAGACCTGCCTGGAATGCTGAGGGATGGTGGCAATAGAAGGGTCTTAGAAGTTTCCAGGGGTGCCTGGCTCTGGAGCAGGCACCAAGGGGCAGGAGGTGCTGCCTCACCAAACCCCGCCTGGTTTGTGTTGGAAACGGAGCTGTGGAGAAGAGCTGTCAGTGCAGGAGAGGCAGGATGGGCAGAGCAGAAGTTGATGGAGCTTCAGAGCTTTAGAGAACAGGGATAAAATTGTCCTTTTTTTCTTCCCTGGTGCCATCTGAGTGGTTGCAAAGGAGCTGAGCTGAGGGTGAATTGCTCCTGCCCAGCACCCATCAGGATGGCAGAGGGGGAGGATGTGGGGTGGAGCCCAGCCAGGTGTCCCCTTGTCCCTCTTCCCCTGCTTCCCAGCACTCTCCCAGCGTTTTGCTGCCTGCTGCTCCATCTCTTGCTGGCCACCAGCCACATTCACTCCTTTATTTTGAACCACCCTGGACCTGAGCAGCACCAGGGCTTGGCCCTGTGCCTGCTTTCATTTTCACTCCATGGAGGAGCTCCTTGAGCTCTTCAGCTGAGCTCTTAGACCATGGCCAGCACCACTTTATCACTGCCCAGAACAGATTTTGGCCGTGGTTTGGTGCTTGGGTCAGGCAGCTCTGGTCCAAGGCAGAGCCAAACACGGGCCTGTCCCTCTCACCTGTGAGGTGTCACCTGAGCCTTTGCTCACCTGGCCAAGGTTCATTTGGCTCCTGGGCAGCACCAAGGAGTTTTCCAGCAGGAAAGGAGTGGAGCAGTTAAACGTTCCTGCCCCATGGGGTGCATCCCTGGGAGCACCATCCCCTCCCAGTTCCCCCAGCAGGGTTTGGGTGAAGCCATCCCAGATCCACATGCCAAGAACCCCTCAATTCCATTGGGTTTCTGGCAGAGCAGATGGGCAGAAATCGTGCAAAGAAAAAAAGCTGAGAGGGAGCAGGCTCTGCTCTCCCCCTTTCTGTAGCCAGGGGATCAATCCCTGTTGCTACAGCAACTGATTATTGACATTTATTAACAAAAAGCCCACTTATGACTTGAAAGTGCTTATTCACAAAATCTGTTTGCACTTAAGATTATATAAGGAGGCACAGTCTGCACTGCCTGACATTATCCAAACCAAACAACTCATTAAATTCAACCAGAGCTTGGGCAGAGCTCTGTCAGAGCCCTTTCCACTCCCAACCTGCCAAGTCCTGCTGGGGCTGCTGCCCCCAGTTTTCAGCTCTAAATACCTGCTTATTAATTTAATTTCTCCTGTCTGCTGGCACAAGGGCAGAGGGGCTGGAATAGATTGATTTTCCTGGACTCTTGATTTACCAAAGGCATTTTGTCCCAGGTAATGAGCATTAAACTTTCACAGAATCACAGAGGGTGGGAAAGACCTCCAAGATCATTGAGTCCAGCCATTGGTTTGGAAAAAGCCAGACAGGATATTCCCCTTATTTTGATCATTTTCTGGTTTTCCAGAGTAAAAGCAGAAATGTTAAAAGAATGAGTTGAGGTGGGATTTCAGCTGTACTGATTCTAGGCTGAGTTCAGTTTGTAAATATAGTTCCAAAACACTAAATATAACTGCCAACACTTGTTAATTGTTCTTGTTAATACTTTGTGAGCTGCCAGTGATTTTAGTAAATCAAGTTGTTGATTTAGTAATCAAAGTAATGACAGTGCTTCAAAATACTTTTAATTTGAAGTCACTTTGGATGCTGCAGAGTTAAGGAATCATGCTGGAAGCTTATTGCCAGTGGGGCTTTCTACAGACTTATCATTTTCAAACCCAGCATTTTGAGTTTGTTTTAGTGAAATGGTAGAAAAAGGCCAGTAAATCTCTATGGCAAATTGGAAATGTTATTTTGGATTTTGAGAACAATAGAAATGGGAAATATTGACTAGGCTTATGTTTAATTTAGGTTTTAATTATCATTTTTGTATAAGTAGTCTTTAAATCCTTCCTACAAAGCAATCGACACTCCAGAGGTAAAATTCCACCCCTAGGAATTGAGGAGGAGGCAGCTCAAAATAGCACAGCACCCTCTTCTCCCTTTTCTCCATGTCCTTGTGCAGCCAGGCAGCAGACAGCTCATCCCTGGCTTTCCTCTCCTTTGGATCCCACAGATGAGGAGATAAAGACAAGGAGGAGAGGCAGGAGCAGCCCCAGGCCACAGTTCCAGAGGCAGGAGGTGCCACAATCCTCTTCCAGCAGCACCACCCCATCTCCTGCAGCACTCCTGGAGCCAGAGGCTCTACCCTGGGGTTTGGAGCCAGGGCTGCCCCCCTTTGCCAGGCACCTCAGCCATTCCCTGCCCCTGCTCTTCCTGCTGGTCTTGCTTCAAGAAGAGCTCAGGGCCTCAGGAATGAGCCCTGGCACATCCCTGGCTCAGCAGCAAATCCATCAACCATTTCTATTTTCCCAGTCTCTGCTTGTCCCCGTGTCCCAGGACTGGGATGTGGGAGGTGCAGCTGCCCATGCTCTGTCCCAGGTGCAGTGGGCTGTTCCTGCAGCTTTTCTCTCCATTCTGATTCCACCATTTGTGGAGCTGTTGATGTCTGGAAGCCTCTAGGAAAATCTTAAATTCATCTGGATCAACAGGATCAACATCTCCTGTCCTTAAAGGCTGTGAGGTGTCACCTCACAAGCAGCAGCTTCCCTTCAGGAGCTGCATTCAGATGCAAAAAGGGAATTTTTGGAAAATCCTTTTCAGAGCTGTCATTCCATTCATGGCCAAACCATCCCATCATTTGCCTTCTGGCTTTTCCTCATCAAATAAAACTGAGGAGAAAAAGCAGGTGGAGGCAGATAGAGTCAGAGGCAGCAGGAGTTTTACCAGCTCACATCTGTGGGAAGTGAGAGCAATAGTGCAGTGATCACATCCATAGGGATGGGACAAGGGAATGGCTTCAGACTGAAAGAGAGCAGGGTTAGGTGGGATACTGGGAAGGAATTGTTCCCTGTGAGGGTGGGCAGGCCCTGGCACAGGGTGCCCAGAGCAGCTGGGGCTGCCCCTGGATCCCTGGAAGTGTCCAAGGCCAGGCTGGGCAGGGCTTGGAGCAGCCTGGGACAGTGGAAAGTGTCCCTGCCATGGCAGGGGTGGCACTGGATGGTCCTTAAGGTCCCTTCCAACCCCAACCATTGCATGATCTTCCCGTGCTCCTCCTGTACAGAAACACACCCAGACAGTCACATTTTGGGAAGGTGGGGTCCAGCTGCCTCCAGAGGCTGCAGCCTGCGAGTCCTCGCAGGGCCGGGTTTGGGCTGTGGTTTCCTGTTTGAAGAGGACACAGAGGTGCTGCTGGAGGGGTCAGGAGCTGCTCTGCAGCTTCTCCAGGTAAAGCTCTGCAGCGTGGGAGGCTCCAGTTCTCCTCTCAGGCTCAGCTTGGTCAGCAGGAAACATTGGGGATTTTCCAGCAGCCCAGGAGAGCGATGGGGCTGGTTCTGGATGGAGCAGGAGAGCACAGGGACCTTTCAGGCCAAGAGGAGCTCCCTGCACCCCCCTGCACTCCTGAGATGCTGCTGAATGTCGGTGGCAGCTGCAGGGGAGCCCAGTGCTGTGTGACAGCTCAGGGGCCCTCCTGCCCGGGCTGGGAATTTGAGACAAGCAGCAGGATAATTCCACAGGGAAAACCTGCCTGCTTTGGGAGCTTCCCATTCCCAAACGGCAACTGGCTGCTTTGAAACCGATAGTGCACGGAAAGAGGGGCTTTGCATAAATTGGGTGTTCTCATCCTGCCTTCTGGGGAACAGCTGGATGGGGCTGGGGGCTCTCAGACGTGTCTCTGGGGCAGAGAGGCTCTGAGTTAACCAGTAAGGTACCAGTGTAAATTACCAGTAAGGTGCCTTTTCTTTCCTGTGCCCGTTTATTTCACTGCCTTCCACCTCCCATCCCCACGGGCCAGCAGCTGCTGTGCTCCCATCCCAGGGAATTGCAGATGGGAACGGGAGCCCGGCCCGATTGCAGCCAGGATGCCTTTGAAATTCAACACACCCCTTAAATGTGCTTCCTGAGCCTGGTGCTCACAGCTGCTCCAACTGCTGGGTCTGCGGGCTCCTGCTCCAGCAGGAAATCCCGGGGCACTGTGCTTGGCTTTCCACGTGGATCAGCTCCTGTTACCACTTGCTCCTTTATCTCGAGTGGGAGTTATCTCGGGAGCAGATCTGGAGTGCTCAGGGTTCAGTTGCACCGTTTGTCTTTGGAAGGGGAAATGGGATAATTAGCCAAGGGGCAGAGCAAAATCACTGAATCCTTTAGCTTGGAAAAGTCCTTTAAAATCATCAAGTGCAACCATGAAATCCTCAGGGAGAGCCTCTTCTTCCCCTCACTTCACATCTCTGCTTTTAAATGCTTAATCCCAATAATGGGAAGAGTTTGGATGTGTGACTCGTCCTCTTGGCGCAAGAGCAGCAAGTAGCTGTTAGAGTTGGATGGATTTGGAGTCACAGGACAGGTTTGGTGGCACAGGACATGGAGTGAGTTAATGTAGCCCCTGCTGGGGTGAGACAGAAGTGCCTGCAGACAGTGAAGTGAAAAAATCAGTGTTTGCAGTGATTGACTCAGGCTGGGGAGCTTTTCCCTGTGTGCACAGCAAATGTTAAAATAAGAACTTGGTTTTAATTTAAATATCATATTAAAAAAAAAAAAAAAAAAAAGCCAGACAACAGCTTTTAAAGTTGTAGACATACTTGCAGGCTGCTGAGTGTTGGCTGCAGCCTTGCTCCATGGATCCCAACATTCCCAGGTCCTGCTCCTGCATTCCCAGGCTTTCCCCAAGGACTGAGCTCCCTCCCAGCCCTGCAGCAGCACACGTGGGTCACACTTCCAGAGAGCTCAGAGGCATGGAGAATGTGAAACATCACTGATTTATTTTGGTTGGGAATGACCCCCCAAGATCATGGGAAGTCCTTGCAAAGGTTTCAGCACAGAACTGCAGATTTATTGTCCTTAATTACGCTGCCTTTTGCTGGCAGCAGCTCAGCTCTTGTGGAAGGGAGAGAAAGAGCCAAGAGCAGCTCCAGTGAGTGACCTCAGTGTTTGCTCTGCCCAAGGAGCTCAGAATTGTCTGTCAGCAGCTGCTTTCTCCTGGTCACCAGTGTTTATACATGGAGCCAGTAATTCCAGCTGTTCCTCTCTCGTGCTGCACAAATTCTGCAATAATTACAGGGAGCAGTTTAAAGGTAGCTGGTTCTTCCCTGAGAGGAGTCATGCATCCACCCAGTCAGGTGAGTGTCATCACCTTTGGGAAAGGCTGGTCCAAAAAGATGCAGTGACAGGACAAGAGAGAATGGCTTCCAACTGTCAGAGCACAGGGATGGATGGGATATTGGGCAGGAATTGTTCCCTGAGAGGGTGGGGAGGCCCTAGCACAGGGTGCCCAGAGCAGCTGTGGGTGCCCCTGGATCCCTGGCAGTGCCCAAGGCCAGGTTGGAGCAGCCTGGGACCGTGGAAGGTGTCCCTGCCATGGCAGGGGTGGCACTGGGTGGGCTTTAAGGTCCCTTCCAGCCCAATCCATTGAGGCATTCTGTGACTCCTTCCAGCATCTGCTGCAGGATGATGCTGCACTACAGGCATGACCTCCCTGTGAGGCTGCAGGGCAAAGCCCAGGAGGGATTTCTAAGCTGCCAGGTCATTCTCAGGTGGGATTTTCAGAGCCTGGCTCACTGAGCAGCTCACCTGGGCTGGCAGCAGGAGGTTTCTGTGCCCTCTGTTCCTCAGGGGTCCCAGAAGCTGTTGGCTCTCGGGGCTGGGGCAGAATTTTAGGCAGGAGAAATTTGCATGACCTAAGGAGAGTTTTCACAGCTCTCAGTGTCTGGCAGACTCTCTAATCATCTGAACAAATCCTTTGCCCTGCCAAGCCATGGAGGTTCACCCAGCAAGGCAGAGAATTGCTTAATTCCCAACTTGTGGTGTAACAGAACCTCACTCAGCATTTGGTAAGAGCAGGATCT
The DNA here is from genome assembly GCA_013399945.1 of Ploceus nigricollis. Lineage (NCBI taxonomy): Eukaryota > Metazoa > Chordata > Aves > Passeriformes > Ploceidae > Ploceus > Ploceus nigricollis. The sequence goes on from VXBC01007197.1 coordinate 222,035, forward strand.
GTGCCAAGAGAGCACTGCCCAGCGAGGGTCACACCTGTGCCCTCCCTTTGATCCTCTGGCCTTTCCTGCTGGGTTTTTGTTTTCCTGAGGTCTGAGTGTGGTGTCACTGTGTCCCCATGTCCCCTGCTCCGGGGTGTCAGCTCTTCTCCCATCAGCAAGTTCTGCCTTCAGAGCTGCCAGCAGAGAAGCTCTGGGCTGCCAGGGGGAAGAGGTCAGGTCACTGTGCTGCACACAGGAAGGGAGAGTCACAAGACTGAGAACAGTTTCACAATAAGATTGGGTTTCTCTTTTTTTATATACCCAAAACCCCATCAGCCACCTCTGTCTGCACCAAAAACCTGAGGTGTGAAAAGCTGAGATCCTGAGGTGCAGTTGTGAAACTGGACTGAGGAATGTTCCATGTCTGGGATGTCAGTGGGAATTGTGTTTGGAAGAGTCCTGATGGAGGGAAGATGCTCCCCATGCAGGTTTTATGGAGCTGAAGGGTTAATTTGGCATTTGGGCCATGCCCCTCCAGCTCTGCAGCCACCTCAGCCCCAGTGGGGGCAGAGCCCTCAGGCAGCAGGGATGGCTCTTTTCCCAGAGATTGTTTCACAGTGGTGGCATCTTATCTTGTCACTGCAAAGGCTCTTTAGAAAACACATAAGGAGCCTCTTGAACTGACGTGACAGCCTTGGAACAAAGAGTTCATCTGGTTCTGGGGGAAACATTTGCTCCACAACTCGTTTTTCCCTGTCCACAGCTCAATTTCTCAGGTTTTCAGGAGGAATGTGAAATATTTAACTGTGGTGAGCCTGGAGGAGGATGGAGACCGATTAGGAACTGGGGTATGGGGAGATATTTTGCTCAGCTGAAATGACTGCAGCAAAATAAATTAATGCTGAATGCCTGAGCTGTGGATGTTTGATTTGTTAATGGCTTTGGCTTTGCAGGCATTTGGTTGATGTAGCAAATTTCTCAGTGCCATGTGCAGAAATGCTGATTTCTCCCAGCACAGCTTCAAAATATGGAAGCAGAAATAGTGATAATTCTGCCTGCTGAGATGGAGCTGCTGATGGTGAAGCTCCAGCATTTGCTCCCTGCAGACAGGATCTGACACGGCTCAGGATTGTTGTTACTGTCCTTGCCACAGCCCTGGGAAGTGACCAGTGTCCCTCTTGGGCTGGAAACCCTCAGGATATCTCTTGCCATGTCATATTCTTAGATAAATGTATCAGTCTGTGGAGGAATTGATACAGGAGCATAAAACCCTGCACATCACCAGGTCCATTTCCTTGCAACCTTGGCAGCAGCACCGAATCCCTGCGGGGGTATTTGGGAAAGGAGTGGGATGAATCCAGAGCCATGAGTCCAGGGATGAATCCAGAGGGCCAGAGGCTCCTAGGTTGTCTGGGGTGATGCCCATGCTGTTAGAGATGCAGCAGTGGCACTGCCAGGAGTCACAGCCTTGGCTCTGATCCACATGGAGCAGCAGGTCTGGTGTGGGAAGGGAAGAGGGTCAAAAATGGCATTTCAGGGAAAACTTGCCCTCCCTGCAATCAGAGATAGGAAGAAGGATCAATTCTCCTGCAGCTGAGGATGCAAACTGTGCCAGACAGTCATTAAAGGCATTTTCCTGTGCCTGGTGACGTGGCTCTGCTCTCAAGCTCCATTCCAAGCCTGCTGGGGAACTGACCCGTGGTTATTCCACAGACATGGAGGCTCCAGTGGCCTCACTGCCAGGTCACAGCAGGCACCAGCCCTTCACTGTCCCTATCCCTTGGGCTGAATCCTCCTTGCACCTTGCCAAAAGCTGGATGAGATTCTCCTCAGATCATTAAAGCCCTGCCTGATAGGGCAGGGATGTGGATCCAGCCCGTGATGAGATCAGCTGCCTGCTGAGCAAGCTGGGTCTGGGGCAGATCCCATAGGACTGGCTGTGTTTCCAGGAGGGGCAGCTGCTGACAGACATGTGGGTCTTGTGTGCCCACATTGTGTTTATGGAGCTGTTGTCCTGCAGGAACACCCCAACATGAAAATCAAAATGTTGTGCAAATGCTGGGAGCTGGGGGTGCTCACCTGGNTGCCACCATTCAGTGACATTGGGAATCAGCCTGGCAATGTGCATTTCCCCTCCAAACTGCATTTCTATAAGTAAGAATCTCTTTGTTTATGCACCTGTTTTTCATGCCAGCTTTGCCACAGGGAAAAGCATTTTTCACATGATCCAACACATTTTTTCAGCTATTTCTGCAAATCCAGACTCCTCATGGAGTGAGGCAAAGGAAAAGTAGAAATAGGTCAGGTATTTAAATAAGATGTAGTTGTCTCTCTTCACAGCAAGTTGCTTTTTTTCCTGCCTGTGTGAATTGTGCTAATGTATCAGGGAATAAAGAGAACAAAGGGAAGCAGAAGTGCCAGCGTTTTCATTCTGGGATTGCAGCTTCAGAGCCCTTTACTTTGCAGAAGTGATACTGAGACCACTCTGGAACATCTCAGCAAATGCTCCTGAAATAATAACCCTCAAATTGTCTGCTCAACCTCCCTGAATACACAAAATCCACTTAAAACCCTGCCTGTCATTCTGCTGTCACATGAAAAATTGATTTCCCGGCTCCGAGCCTTGTCCTTGGTGCCTTGCAGTGTCTTGAATGCATAATATTAAGGAAATACAGGGAAATTTTGGTGCTCTCAGAAATCATCTGGCTTGAAATGCAGACAACAGGCTGCCCTTGGTCGTTTGAGGTGGATTTGGATTTCTCAGCTTGGGTCTGTGTTCAGGAGTGACTGTGGCTGGTGCCACCCTCCTGCCAGGCCAGCTGTCACCTCAGCTTAGGCTGCTCTCGCTGCTCCTGCTCCTTGGAGAGGACATTAGGAATCCACAATGAAATTCCCCTTTTTAAATATCTGCACTAATGGCAGGACTTGGTTCCTTGACTTTAAAGTTTTGTGATGGAAGGAAAATCTTCCTTACAAAGTTGCCCCAGCCTCTGTTCTCCCCAGGCTTTGTGTTTTCAATCCTGGCTCACCCTGGTGCTCCCAAGCAGAACAGGGGTGATTTCCATCATGCCTGAAATCTGATTAGACTCCAAGTGTGTCATTGGGGTGCTGGAATGCTGACCCAGAGGTGATGTCAGTGCTGGTTCGAGCTGGGCTTTCCCTCATGGACAGTTTTACCTGGTGGAGGAAGCAACTTTTCCCTTCATTATAGGACCGGAGACTGCTGCAGCCCAATCATCCTCACTCTTCCTTCCTGCCCTTCCTGAAATCCCCCCTTTCCTCCTTGACCCATCCACCTCCTCATTCCCTGCTGCAGTTACGGCTCCTCTTTTCTGCCGTGGAATTCTCTCAATGACCAGCCATCCCCATCCTTTGTGTTGGGAGAGAGGCCAGATTTCCTCAGGAGTCTTTACAAACCAGCATTGTTGGGGAAGTTGGGTGTAGATGAGATTCATCAGCCCCCAACACCCCAAAAACAGCTGTGACCTGTTCAGATATCATCCCTAAAACACCATCCCAGGAGCAGCCAAACCCAAGTGCTCTGAGTCACTTCAAGATCTGAGTTCTTCTTCCTGAGACCCCTGGGCTCTGCTCAGGGATTTTTCATTAGCACCAACCTCAGTCCAAGCTGCTCCTTGGCTTTCTTCCAACCTCCTGGTGCGTTTAACCCCTTTTTAAGCCCCGCACATTTGCTGTGTCTCTTCAGGCTCCTCCGAAGGACCCTGGGTGTGCTCCTGCCCCAGGGATCAGAGGGAAGCAGCAGCGGGTTCAGCACTAAACCCTGGCTGATGATGGAGCAGTGAGCTCTGCCCTGAGTCACCCTGATCGTGCTGCTTCCCCTTCCTGCCCGCCAGCCCCAGCCCGACCCTTCCCTGCCGTGCTCCGCAGGGCCGGGCACGTGTTTGCAGCTGCCCTTGCTTTGGCAGGACGATGTGTTTGAAGGGAGCACGGAGCTGCCTGCAGCGTCCCTGCTGCCACGTCCTGCCCATCACACGGCTCCCAGGAGCGACAGCAGGAATCCCAGGGGTGGAACAGTCCCTGTGTCCCAGCACTTCTCCTTCTGGCCGTGGAGAGGGGCGGTTTTAAGAGGAGGGATCTCGGCGAGGCTCCTCACCATCAGGTTAAAAGCCTGTCATTAACTGAAGGATGATTCAGCTTCCTCAGCTGAAGTGTCACCGTGTGGATGCTGCGAGAGGAGGAGGAGGAGGAGGAGCAGGAGCTGCCTTCCTCGCTGGCCCCGAGCCACGAGCACCCCCTCCCTCTGCGCTCCCATTCCGCAAGAATCCACGGCTTAACAGCCAGGAATGAGCGGGGGGTGGCGGGCAGGATGGCCCTAAAAGCCGTGGGGAAGTGCCCGTGTGTGTGTCCCTGCTTGCCCGCGGGGTGTGACCGTGTCGGAGTCGCTGTGACCGAAGTCGCGCTGCTCACGGGGAGGGGGCGCGGGGACGGAAAAAGCCGCAGCAGCGCTCAGCACAGCGTGGATCTCTTCTCATGCCGTTTCTGTGTCCCCTGAATTAATAGCTAATTTCTCTCTCTTTCCATTTGAAAAGGAGAAAAATCTGGGTTTTCAGATCAGCTCTGGAAATAGAGGCAGGACCCAGCGCAGCTGTTCCAGGCCAGCGGAGGGGACGCGTGTCCCGTGCTGACCGAGCAAGGTTACCCCGGCGGAATGTGCCCTCGGGGCTGGATTAGCTCAGCACTGCTGCTGGACACAGCGGTGCAGAGGGCCGGGGAGCCGCTGGCAATCGGACATGATGTCACCGCGTCCTGCATTAAGTAGGTCACGGTGACACCCCGCCCGCGCAGCGCTCTGCCACTGCAGCGAGGGCCACCCCCAGGGCACGCGAAAAACCCCTCCGAGAGGGGACTTGGTGCACGATTGTGCTTATCCCGGGTTATCCGGGTGCGGGGAGCAGCAATGGGCGGCAGTAAATTAACCCATCGCTGCTCTGCAGCAGCCCCGCTTGGCTGGCAGCGATGAGGCATCAGATGGGATGAGGGATATCCAGGTTGCTATAGCGACCGGGAGCTGCAGCGCTGGGAGCAGCCGCTCTCCATCATCCTTGCAGCGCCCCTCCAGCACCCCCAACCACCCCTCATCACCCCCACACCTAGCACACACGGCTGGCACACGCTGCCCGTGCCCGTGCTCCTGGCCCTGGATGTTCCCAGGGTGGCAGAGCCCTCCCGGCACATTCCCAGCTCTACGAGCTCAGCAGGGATGTGCGTGGAATGTAAGGGAGCTGAGCTGTTTGCCCCAGCTCTGCACGGGAGCACAGCCACCCGCGAGCTGGCACCAGACCGGAGCTGTGCTGGGGTGTGACAACGCTGCTTCCATCCCCTCTGCCTGGCCACAGCCCTGCTGCTGTTGTCCCCGTGGCTTCCAGCCCCTGGAGGCAGGCGAGCCGAGCTGGTGATTTCACCATGGCAAATTGTCCTCTCTTAACCCAGCTGCTTCCTGGCAGTTTCACTGGCACAGGTCGATCCCAAGGAATAATGAGAAAAAAACGGAGAATTTCAAAAGTGTCCATGCTGTTTGTTTTCCTGTCGTGATTTTGGGTGATCTCTGGGAAGTTCAGTGGCTGCTTCCCCCTTGTTGTGGCTTCAGACCTCTGCCAGGCTCTAAAAATATCTATTTAATTCACAGCCCTGGAGTGGGAAAAGCAGAGCTGCTCATCCCTCGGGATGGCTGGAGGTTTTCTGTGTACCAAAGCGAGAGCACAGCTTCTCTGTGCTGTTGTTTTCCAGTGTAAAGCCTCCATCAGCTGTTCCAACCACTCCTTGCTACTCCAAAGTCATTGCCACTTGTAAATCTGAGTGGAAAACAGATGAATAATCCTACACCTTTGTCCTCTGCATCAACCCCCTGTACGTCACAGTCTTGCAGATGTTGAACAAACACATCCCAGATGCCTGAAAGGTGCTGGATTCCCTTCAAAGTATTTTTGGGGGGGGAATTTCTACCTTCCTTATACTTCAGCTGGCAGAATTTGATCAGCAGCTGCTGAACAGGCCAGGAGCATCCTTTGAGGGGGGAATTTGCAAATGTGCCCCAGTAAAGGTGGGGCTGCTGAATTCATTCCCCCAGCTGGGCCATGGTGAGGACCAGCACTGGGAAGAGAATACAGGGAAAGACTTTTGCTGTTTCTCAACCTGCCCAGGAGTTGAGTCCCTGATGTCCCAAACAGGAGGTAGCTCTGCACTCATCCTCCTAAGTGCTTTTATTTTATTGATGTGCTGGTGCATTTCTAATGCCAGGCTCTTGGCATCACCCCCATGTGCTGCTTTCCTCTGCTCCAGCCAAGCAGAGGAATCATATTTTTGGCACGGTGGTTTTTATAAAATATGAAACACTCCAGCATCCTGCGGCCACGGCAGAGCCGGATGAGCTCTGACTCCCCAAAGCTCTGCCAGGCTCAGAATAGCTCTGAAATGTGACTTCATTGGAGGCTGCAGAAGAAGCTGCAGTTCATCCCTGGTGCTGTCAGTGCTGAGAGCAGGGTGGGGCTGGGGAGGTGAAGGGGAGCAGCACATGGTGCTGGGCTGGGACGTGTCCCCATCACCCTCCCTGCTGTCACTGGGAGCCACCGGCCCCACGTGCCCTGGCCCAACTCTCCCCACTCTTTTCCTTCCCTTCAAATTTTCAAAAATTTAATTACAATTCAAATTACATTGAAATTCAAATGTAAATTCAAATTACAATTGAATTCTGAGTGAATTTAATCCACAGAATCATTTAGCAGTTTGGATTGGAAGGGACCTTAAAGGTCATTGAATCCAACCCCCATTCCTGTGATATGACAGGGATCAGGGATGGAGCACTCTGTGGACTTTAGAGTTCCCTCCAGGGGGGCATGTGACAGGTTGGGGGCCTCCGCCAGGATGTTCCATCCATCATCCATCAGCCCTGGCTGCCAGGGGGACTGGGAGCTGCCTCCACCTCAGGGGATTGGAAATTTTTCATTTTGCCTGCTGGAGGAAATGAAATATTTAACACACTCTTGGTGCTTTTTTTACTGTTTTTTAAAGCTCCTTCATTACTGCAGGTTCCCAGGTTGCCCTGTTGAGTGAACATGTGTTTTTCCTCCACAAAACCCCTGACCAGCTTTAGGGAGTGCTCATGGGGGATAAATGGCATCAGGCACTGGAAGCTGATGGCACAAGGGGTGGGAAAACCTGAGACTTCTCTCTTTGAACCACAAAGATGAATTCCCAGCTCCCACAGGAGCAGAACTGAGGGAGCCTGGAGCCTCCTGTGCTGGGTGGGCAGGGAAAGGGGAAATTTATACATGGAATGGTTTGGGCTGGGAGGGACCTTGGGCAGGGACACCTCCCAGGCTGCTCCAAGCCCTGTCCAGTCTGGTCTAGGATGATTCATAGTCCCAGAGGGGTAACGAGGTCCCAGCCTGGTTTTAGCTGAGCTCAGGGCTTCCCTCCCACCCCAAAGCCACCATGAGCAGCTCAGGGCCAGTGCTGGGTCAGGGCTGGGGTGGGGGTTCAGGCACTGAGGGCTGGCCCTGGCTCAGCAGGAGGATGGAGCTGGGTGTGGCTGTGATCCCTCTCTTGGATGTTCCATGATGGGAACAGTGACATTCCCTGTGTGCTTCCACTGGTCCCAGGCTGGAGGAAGGGACACACCATGCAGTGACTTACAAACCACTTCTGGGGCTTTCCCACCATAAAATATTGCTTTGGGGTGCAGCCCCGTGGCTGGGACCTGCCCCACTGAGCCCCCCTTGGGCTGCTTGGGTGTTCTCCAGCAGCCTGGCTGTTGGCCCAAGCTCCCAAAGCAGGAGAGCAGCCCTGGGAAGGGGAGGGGAGGAGCAGCCCCTGCCCCATCCCTTCAGGATCCCCTGCCCAGGAGCACCTAAACCAAAGGGGTTTGCTGGAAGAGACAGAAATATTTCCCAGCTCGCTGGCATTCCCAGCTCCCCCTGGCTCCTGAGGAGGGATGCACAGACACCCCAGGTCCTAAATCAGTGAGGAGGGAAGTGCAGCTCCTGCTGGAAGCTGCTGACTGCTCCAGGACCTCCCAGCCTTGGGATCAGTGGGAATAAATGCACTTTAAGAATGAGAGAGCCAAATATTTAATGGACTGGGTTTCCATCTCAGCCAGAGGGGAAGGAATACACCTGGATGTGCTGCAGTCATGGAAAAGGCCCAGCAGTGTTGTGGCAGCTGCTGTCGTCTCAGGAAAGTGGCTTTTATGGCTCTGACATGACTCAAAGGGACCATCTCTGGCTTGGCTCTGCCTTGCCCTGTGCCATGGGACATGTGTGACACTTTGCACTGGGAAGAGACACATATTAGCAGTCCTTGTTGCTCATTAAAAGGGCAAGAGCAGCATTGTTGTCACAGCTCAGCAGCGTGGTGATGAAATACCTGTCACCCAGCAGTTCCCAAAGCCAGGCTGTGCTCTGGTAACTCAATGGGCAAGGCTGAGGCAGAAAAGCTTGAAAGCCACTTCTTAAGTGGAGGGGTTGAGTTCTCAGGTCACAGTTTAGCCTGGTGCTTCTCCTGCACATTAAAAAATTCCTTCTGAAAAGGCGCTTCTCGCGGCCTCCGAGGTGATTTGCCTGAGCAGAACACGAGGCACAAAAGAAATAAACTGTAAATATTTGCTGGTTTTGAAGATGGAAAAAAAAAATTCAGTGTCTCAAGTGTCGCTTGACTGCAGATAATTGTGAAAAATCACACGGTGAGGAAGGACCTGGCAGCTGTGCTCAGCTCAGTGACCTTTCCCGGCATCAAAATGCCTGGAGCAGCTGCTCTGACCTTTGACTATGGAAATTCTCCTTTTGATCCTGACTTGAGATCTCCTTGATTCATGTCTGACTTTCTTTGTAGTCTCTTTTCCGTGCCTTTGATCCATCTTAATGTCTGATCTCTGCCAAGGCCACCTGGCTCTGAGGAGCTCGACAAGGCCAGAGCTCTGAAAAGCCGATGACGCTCGAGAGGAACATCCTGTGAGCCCTGAGAGGCTTTCACAAGGCAGGTTTTGCAAAGCCCTTGTGGTTTCAGATGTTTTCATCTCCCTCATGGCACATGTGAGTCACATGCCCATGTGTGTCTGTGAGTGTGTGTGTCCCCTGCCTCCTCCAGAGGGGAGAGATCTGCACCCAAAAGGGCTCCTGGGTTGTGTCCTCCTCTCCTCAGGAAGCCGTGGGGTGCAGGGAGCTGCCTGCTCTGGCTTTGGGGCTCTCCTGAAGAGGGGTGGCTGGGTGCAGAGGGGTTCTTAGTACAGCCCAGCAGCCATGTCAAGAAGGAAGGAGGATGTTAAGTTGTTTCTGGATCACACAGGACAGTAAATCATTGCTTTGAACCTTTTACAAGAGCCAGGGTGTTCTAACAAGACCTAGATGGGGAAGGTGTTCTCTCCCTCAGAAGGATGGAGAGTGCCAAGGAGTCACAGGGATGATGCTGTCAAAATCATCTGAGTCTTACATAGGGAAATTTATGCTCTGAGTGTGTAAATCTCTTCTGGCAGTGGGACCTGGTGCTTTGGAGCTGCCACACTTGAGATGTGACTGCCCTGGGAGAGGCAGAGCTGAGGTGCCAGAGCTGCAGCTCTGGAATGAAATATCCACCCAGGATTATTGACATGTGATGCCCTTTGTGTGCTGGCTCCCTGGGGACAGTGGCTTTGGGGATTCTTGTGGCCACATGAAGAGTGGCAGCCCTTCCTGAGAGCAGCTCCCACACGCTGGGTGGTACAGGGGGGGACACAAAGGGCACACGAGGTCTCAGTGCAGGTTTTGCTCCTGTACCCCTTGGGAATCCAGCTATTCCTGTTTTTCTCTCTTGAAGCTGTTGTGGGAATAATTGTCTCAGTAAGTTTTTCTCTGAGCCCATTACCCTCAGTATCATTGTCCTGCAAGCTGCAGAAACCCACGAGTGCTGGGGTGAGATATACCCCAGTCCCTGCCCTGCCTGCCACCCAGCCTGGGCCCTAAACCTCTTGAGATGACACTTATCTGTCCCCAAATGACACTTGTTGTAACTCAGATATGTCCTTGTTTATTACCCATCTTATAGCCAGTGGCTTTTTAGACCCTGCTCAAGAAATTCCTCCCTGTGGGGGTGGGGAGGCCCTGGCACTGGTTATTCCATGGATGCTCCATCCCTGGGAGTGTCCAAGGCCAGGCTGGACAGGGCTTGGAGCCACCTGGGGTAGTGGAAGATGTCCCTGCCCATGGCAGGGAGGGCACTGGATGTGCAAAGGCAGAGACAAATCCCACTTCCAATCAAACTTAAGCTGAAAAAGGAGTTTTCATGGCATAAACCTGTCCCACCACCTTCTGGGGACTTTGGACAAGGGATGGAGGGACAGGACACTGGGAATGGCTTCCCCTGCCAGAGGGCAGGGCTGGATGGGATATTGGGAAGGAATTGTTCCTGGGAGGGTGGGCAGGCCCTGGCACAGGGTGCCCAGAGCAGCTGGGGCTGCCCCTGGATCCCTGGATGTGTCCCAGGGCAGGATGGACAGGGCTT
>VXBC01007197.1:243381-264210 GCA_013399945.1 Ploceus nigricollis
TACCGCCCCGGTCCCACGTCTCCGCTTGGAATCGCCGCTCCCGCCCAGCCCAGCGCCCCTTGCCCGGACCGGGATCCCATTCCCACTGGGACCGGGATCCCATTCCCGCTGGAGCGGCGCCGGCTCTGGCGGGAGGCACCGGGCAGCACCGGCCCCGCCGGGCTCTGCGCGACCTGCAGCGACACTCAGAGGCCGCTCCGCCGCCACCGGGGCTGCCGGGCCCGGCTCCGGCCGCGGAGAGCGGAGCCGCCCCCGGGGGGACCCTGTGGCCCAGGAGCTGCTGCCGCCAGCAGCAAGGAATGCTCGGGCACCTCCCGGCCCTGCGCTAATGACCCAAATTCATTTCTATTCATTTTTACCTATTTATGCCCTGCCGCGGACCTGCGGCTGCCAATCCCACTCCCACAGCAGGGAAATGTCAAAAAAAAAAAAAAAACCAAAATCTCCCGTGAGGACAGACCTGTCCCAAAAACCTGTCTGACCATCAGAGCATATTCAACCTGCTGTGGAGCTGGTTTCTGGGGAGTGGTCAGGGCTCTCTGCAGGGCTCTCTCCTCTCAAAACCATGGGGACAGAGACAGCCCAGCCTGGGCACTGCTGTCGCTGAGAATTCTCTTTGTCCTTTAAAACATCCCCCAGATCCAAGCAGCAATTGTCAGCTTTAAGTTCAGCCTTAAGAAGTTTAAGCCAAAAGGGTTTCAAAACAGGTTCTATAATTTGAGGGGGTTTGGCCCTAATTTCAACATGCTTGGAGGTGCCTCAGAAAACCCCGTTGTTCCAAAGGCAATTCCAGGCACTGATGTGTCACTAAACCTCCCTGATCCCACACAAGGCACCAAAGCTGGTGTCACCACAACCCTGCTGCATCATCCCTGCTCCTGGTCAGGTCCCCTCAGCCTCGAGCACAGGGACCTGCCAGCTTTGTCACATTGCCATTGTCACATGTGGGGTCAGGATCAGCTCTGTCCCCACTGGGGGATAACAGCTGGAGCTGGTCACAATCCCCAGCAAGGACACACAGGACAGAAGCTGAAGGAGGGCAGGGATGGATGGAATATTGGGAATTGTTCCCTGTGAGGGCGGGCAGGCCCTGGCACAGGGTGCCCAGAGCAGCTGGGGCTGCCCCTGGATCCCTGGCAGTGTCCAAGGCCAGGCTGGACATTGGGGCTTGGAGCAGCCTGGGACAGTGGCAGGGGTGGCACTGGGTGCTGTTTTAGGTGCCTTCCAACCCAAGCTCTCCTGGGATCCTGTGACTCCCCATCCATCTCCACCCCAGCCCCTGCCTCTGCCCGTCCCTGCTCCATCTCTGCTTCCATGAATGGATTTCCTTTCATTCACTCACAATTAGCACCTAATGCAGCAAATCCCTTCCAAATGACACATCTCTGGAGAAAATGCCACTTCAGGGGCATCACAGTGAACTGGACAGAGATGTTTGGGGAAGTATCTCAGGCACTAGAGTTAAAAAAAGGAACTATTAAATGCATAACTAGAAATGCACCTCTCTGCTGCCTGTACATGTAAGAGCAGAGTGAAACCCTTCATATTTTCCTGCCTGCACCACCTGGAGTTTCAGATGTAAAAATTCAAGATGTTGTATCAATGACACCCTAAACCTCCCCCCCCAGCCTTTTGAGGAATCTGGGCCTGGCCTTGTGCAGTGTGAGACTCCAACATGGCATAGAAGCATGATCAGGAAAGGCTGGAGGGGTGAGAGGACACATTTAATCCATTTTTCACCGTAATAATACTGCTAATAATAATAATTATTATACATTCAGTAGCACTAGAAGGAGTTCTGCCAGGAACAATCCATAAATCTTTCGTGATGCCTCCTCAAACATTCACATCTGGTGTCTCCAAAATATTGTCCCCAGTGATGCTCTGGTGAGGGGATGATCCCACCCTTCCTTAAGCAAAGGGAGAAGCTGCACCCAGTCCAGGATCAGCCCTGGTGGCTGAAGACAGGAGACAGAGTTTTTTGAAAAAAAAATTCTTTATTGGAACTCATCTGAACATCAGATATACCTGGTGTTGGTTAGCAAGAACCGTTTGTACATTTGATATTGATGGTGCCAAAAACCCAAACAGCGACTGACTGGAGGAGATGGAAATTAAGAATAATAAAATAAAATAAAAATAAAAGGTCGGAGAGGTCAAAATGTGAACAGAAAGGGGAAAAATCAGCCAGTCTAAGAGTCAGCATGAAGGCAAAATATTTCCTGATAAAACAGAATCCTTTTACAAAATATAAATTTTGTAAGAAAAAGGTGGAGAGGGAAATCGAGACAGAGGGGAAAGGAAAAATAAAGATGAGCAGGACAGAGATGCAGAAGCTTACACTGCCCAAATGGCGTTAAAACTTACTGGAAACCTCACCAGAAAATGGAACATGCTGGAATACACCATGCTCCGCCCCCCAGGCCTTTGGGAGCGAGGAGGAAGCTCCCACTGGGCTGTTCCAGAGGGCCAGGCTGTCCCACCTCGCGTGGGGAACCAGAGCTCAGCGCTGCCGCAGCAGAGGCGCCGCTGGAGTCGGCCCTGCCGGCCACCTGCTCCTCCTACCAGCGCAGGGGAGGGAGGGAACATTTAAAATCTAAGTCTATCTGCAAATAAGAGCATGCAAGTCAGGCTCCAGGGAAACCTGCGCCGTCCCCTTCGCCGAGCGCGGCCGGCCGGGGCTGCGCCAACAGCTCCAGCCCGCAGGAAAATCATCGCGGAGCTGCTTCGAGGGGGTCGGAGGCCTTGAGGATGGAAAATAAACCAGCAGTCTGTACATTTTGGGTTTGTTTGGTTCAGTACACATGGAATCGAGGTGGCTGCTCAGACACCGCCAGCACGTCTCCGATTTCAGGGCGGAGGAGATGAAACAAACTGGTTTTGGGCACCTACTGGTAACAAAACGCTGTCCCTGCTGAACTCTGCCGTCCCTCAGGAAGTGGAAAGCACATGTTTAGGTAGTGTAAGCCTTTTTCCTTTTATTTAGAATACCCTCTTTGTTTAAACAATATTCCCCCCCCAGATACAAAGTTCGGCCAGTAAAGATTACATGGAAACTGGAACACGCATCGTCTGGAATACAAGATGCACCGGATGAGGAAGTTTAAAAACTTTCCGAGCGAAAAGTAGAACAAAGAAGAAAAAAAAAAGTCTCCTAACATTTTCCCAAAGGTTTCACTCTCCTGTCACACACACTCTCCAAATGACAGCTAGCAAATTCAACTCTGCAAAGAGAAAACAGAGCCACGTCACTCGACAGGAGAGGGAACGAGGCTCAGGGACATGGCGGGGCCCAGCAGCGACTCTGGAGCTCTGCAGCCCCCAGGGAGGCCCCACTCACACTCACCTATGTCAACTTCTTGGCTTTGTTGTAGAGCGAATCCACTACTTTGCTCATGTTCTGAATCGTCTCGAGGGCAGCCTCGTAAGTTTTGTCTACGGGGGGTTCGTCGAAGATGATCAGGACACCCTCGCCCTGGTCAAGGATTCCTGTGGGCACAAGCTGCTGTTAGCACTGGGATGCTCGATGGATCACAGCTTCCAGACAGCAGGAATTTAGGGACCTAGCCCAGGAACACCCGATCAGCTGTGCAGGGTTTGGGAAGGGCTCACATGTTGGGCTAGACTGGCTGATTTTGGTCAGGACTGGTTTAGCATTCCCAGAAAAAAATACATCCCAGAGAGCAGCCTGAGAAGCCATCCAGGAGATGAGCATTCCTGCCCATTCCCTACCATCTCCCTGCCTGGTTTATCCTGCAGCTGTGCCCAGGTGCCAGGGGCTGTCCCCCCACAGCACTCTGTGCCCAACGTGCTGCTCCCAGGCGTTCCCCTGGCTCAGCCACATCCAGGGACAACAGAACCAAGAGCACAGCTGGTTCCTTGAGGGGTTATTGGAGCCTGCTGTGGGCCCAGCCAAGCCACAGCACCCCACTGGGCCATGGGGTGTCCCCACAGAATGCTCCAGACACAAACAGCTGGGAAAGGTGACCACACCCCTGGGCAGGTCCAAGAGGGAGAGCCCAGCCTGGCCAGACAGCCCAGCTGGGGGTCCCACACTGTCCCTGGATGCTGTCACAGCAAGAGAGACCCAACAGCATTTCTGAAATTAACCCTTGGGTTAAGGAAGGCAGATGGAACAGCAGGAAGAGCCTTCCTGACTGTCACTCCTGACTGTCCCCTCCAATGGAGCAGCAGGAACAGCATTTCTGTCACTCCTGACTGTCACCTGTGATAGAGCAGCGGGAACAGCATTCCTGACTGTCACTCCTGACTGTCACCTGCACACCTGCTGCCTGAGCAGGACCCCCAGGGTCAGAGGAGGAAGGGAGCCCAGCCACAGCTCGTGCAAACACGGAGCAGTCAGAGCTGAGGGATGCAGAGACTCACCATGAAACTTCTTGTCCAAGATCATCTGTGACAGTTTCCTTTCTACCTCAGCCTGAAATTGAAGCAGAAAAATTAAAAGTCTCCCAGAACACATAAAAGCACAGGAATTTTACTGCTGCACACTTGACAGCCCTGGTGGGACACAAGCACTGCTCAGCAGCAGCTGCTCCTCCCCGAGCGTGGCTTGGACACCACCACCTGCTGGAGATGCCTCAGGAAATTAGGGAGCAGCTGTTAATGAGGGAGCAGCAGGATGTCCCTTGTCCCGCAGGTGACACTGTATCTGTCACTTCACACAGGGTTTATCTGTGGGGGTGCTGGAACTTTCTAACTCAGTTCAGCAAGGATTTAGACAAGAGTTGGCCAAGTTTTATTTAATCTACACAGGACCCAGCCAAGCTCCTGCCCAGCAGCAGGAAGGCCCACAGGAGGCAGCTCCTCTCCGGGCAGAGGGGGCACAGAGCAGCTCTTAGTCTGAATATTAAGGATGTGTTAAACACCACGAGCTAGTCTGGAACAGACTGTGTGCCAGGGGAGGTTTAGGTTGGATATCAGGGAAAATTTCTTCATGGAAAGCATTGTCCAGCCCAGGGCAGAGGTGAAATCACCAGATTTAATAGATCTGTGGATGTGGCACTTGGGGACATGAGTGGTTTTGGCAGTGCTGGGGGAATATCTGGACTCAATGATCTCAGAGGCCTTTTCCAACCTGAATGATTCAGTGATTCTGTGACCACAAAGGCTGAGCTCAGCTCACTTCCCAACCTCTGGCCTTAATGCCAGTACAAGACAACAGCACTGGGGTGCAACTGGCTGGGATTACAGTGGATTTTCCTAAAACTGAATCTGTCTGGGATTATCTGCAAAGCAGTTACTGCATAGTCAGTGTGACAGACACATCCCTAATGCCACTGCAGGGTGATTAGCTGGATCCTGGATCTTAAGGGTCTCAGTAAGGTTCCCCTGGGAACACTCAGGGGATTTAACACAGGGCACAGGGGAAGACTGAGCTGCTCACGACAGAGCAGAGGAGAATCTGCCTCCAATAAAAAGCAAGAGCCAAGACAGGGAGTAAAAACCATGGGGGAAGGGGACAACACAGCAAAGGCTGGAGCACAGGAAGCCTCAATGCCTCCCAGGAGCTGCCTGTGTCAGAGTTTAGTTCCCAAGGGTGAGATTTGCCTGGAAATGCTATGGATCTCATCTGTCACCCTTCAATTCAGTTCCCAGCGAGAAATGCCATTTAAGCCCAACTCCTCTGCCCTCTCAACACGTGGCACTGATTTCTGGTGAGGTTCTTACCTTTGAGAGCTTGATGAGGCTGGATATGTGCTCAATCTATAAGAAAGACCAACATTTAGTTAATCTTTAGCTGCACTTTGAACACACAGCACAGAGGTGTGGGTCTCTTCCATGGAACTGCTCAAGGGCCTGGAAATGCTCTGGTCTAAATATCTCCAGTGGCTTTCTCCACCCTGCAGCTTCAGGTCCTTCAGGTTTCACATCTGATTTTAACTAAGATGGACTGGACCCCTAAAGCCATTTCAATCTGAAAGGTGAAATATCTCTTCTCCAAGACTATGGCACAGAGGCCATCAAAGCCAAATGCTGTCACCTTCAGGGTCAAAAGCCAGTCACCTTCAGGGATCATGAGAGAAACAGGTGGAAAGGGCAATGACCCTGGAATGTGGCTTTCCAAAGGTCCCCTCAGCCTCCTCCTTATAATTTTAACACGATGAACCCTGAGCTCTGAAAGTGCTGAGCAGCTCAGAGTAAGAAGTGTTCCGTATGGGAACAATCCCCTCACCCCCAGCAGCAGAGACAGAGGGACCAGCCTGTCCAGGTGCTGCTGGAAACATTTACCTGTACTCTGGAGAAGGGTTCGATGACTCTGATCAGGTTCTGTTCCAATAAATTATCATAGAGCTTGGCCAGGTGAGTGTTTATGATGGGGTCGTCCCTGAGCTCCACCTTGTAGTCTGTCAGAGCCTGTGGGGACACAGCAGGAGGAAATAATTCTGGTAGCAACAGCTCCTCAAGGTCCTCTGAGGATGAGATTCCCTCCCAGCCCAGCCCAGCACCATGGCTAATCCAATCCCTAACTGAGCTAAAAGCCAGCAGGTCACAACAGCCCAGCAGCCTCTCCAACATCTTTTATCTTCACCCTGAGGGAGCTCAGCGAGCCCCAGAGCCGACAGGATTGGACCCTGACATGGGAATCCTGTCCCTGAGCTCTGCAGCATTCCTGATGAAACCAGGAAAAATTTTAGGAAGATACACATCCCAGTGAACAGCACCTAAAGGGAAACTGCTTCTGATTTGGCTCTCCAAAAAAAAAAAAAAAAAAAGAAAAACTAAAATGGGTTCAAGCAAGTTTACCCCCCACGCACTGAAAACTCAACTGGTTGATTGTTGGGGGGTATTTCTTGATGCACTGTTGCCTTCTATCAATGTTTCCATGGTTTCCTGCTGTGGGATGTAACAGCTTCTACAACTTTCCAAATCTGGCATTTCTGGCTGGTTTTTGCCCAGCCAGGCCCCATCTTCTGTGTCCCTGACTCACCTTTTCAAAATCTGCCAGCGACCGGTTCTTGCTGGCCTGTGCCACGCATTTTAGTGCTTCTGTCTGTGGGGAAAGAGAACCAGAGGAGGTGATTTTTTTCTGGATTCTCCTCTCAGGATGAATATGCCAACTGTGCAGTACCCTGGGAACGTGCTTGAACAGCAAACCAGGAATGTTCCTTGTCACTGCCACAGGCAGAGGAGAGCAGCTGCTGAGGGGAGAAGAAGCCAGGCAGCTGCAAGCCATGACCTGAAACACCTCCAGAGGGACAAAGCACCCGGGTCTGACAGCACCAGCTGCAGGCTGGAAGAGAGCTTGATGCCCTTTTTAAGAGAAGTGCACATTTTGGCATCACTTGCTTAATGAACGTGGCCATTTTGGGCCCTCCAGCACAGCCACTTCTCTGCTGAATGACAGGGGCAGGGCAGCTATGGACACCCCACCATGGACAGCATCAGGGATGAGTCTTCTCTACACTCCATAACTGCTGAAATGAAGCAAAAGCCTCATCTCCAAACAAGCCCATTTACACCCCTCAGTGGTAATCCCAGCAGGGAACAGCAGAACAGAGCCCAGGGTGGGGTGACAGGACAAGGACAGCCTGGTGCCTCTGGTGCACAAGGTCCAGGCTTCTGCTTTTGGGACTGCCCCGTGCAGAGCCAGGAGCTGGACTGGATCCTTGTGGTCCTTTCCAACTCGGGATATTCCAGGATTGCCCCCAGGGCTGCCCTCTCCCTGCTCCCCCAGCAGGAACTGCTGATCAGGGCTGGCTCAAAGCACAGTGTGGGCACAGCCAGGATCCCCTGCTCTGGAGAGGAGCCTCCAGCTGCCACTCAGGGCACAGAGGATGAGGCAGGATTGGGGCTGCCCTTCCTGATCCAGGAGGGATATCCCCACATCAGACCTTTCCACGCACGTTTGCTCACTGAGCTCTGCTAATTCCCAATCCCCTGTGGGCAGGGGAGCAGCAGCTCCTGCGTCACAGCAAAGCCCAGGCTGAGCACAGCCTCTGAGGGCAGCAGGATCCCAGCTTGGCCCAGCCCCTGGCACACCTGGAGGGTGGCCCTGCACCTTCTACAAGCACCCCTGAGTTCAGTTTGAGGGTGGCCTTCCCAGCCTGGCAGGTTCACATGTCAGAATAAGCAGGGATTTCACACCTCCCTGACTGCCTGGCTCCCACCTCGCAGCCACCCAGCTCTCCACCCGCTGAGCTGCACTGCCAGGAATGGATTCTCAGGACTGGCTACAATGAAGTAAAAGCAGTAACTCAGATTTAAACACTGCAGCAGCTGCTGAGAGCAGGGCCACAAGGACCTGATGTCAGCAGCAGTTTGTAGTTGATGAAGAAAAGCAGGAAGGAGAAAAACAGGGAAAATGAAGCAAGCAGCCCAAATTCTCTGGTTGTGAAAATCACTGTAAAACCCTTTGAAGGCAACTGACTTCTGGCAATTGGTAATTCATGGTAATTGAATCAGTTCTGGATCTCATTCAGGACACTCAGGAGTGATGGATATTTTGGTATGGAAAGAGCAAAGTGTTTGACAAAAAGAATAAGCCAGCACGGGGAAAGGTAAGAGGAAGATAGAAAGGGTTAAGTTTCTATACCTGTCTTCCTGCATACCGCAGAGCAAGCTTCCCACTCACTAATGCTTGTACATCTTCTGGGCTGCAGACAGAGGGAAGGGAGCAGAGCATTTATAGAGGAACATGGTCAGCTTAAACCCCAGAGCACCTCAAAAATCCCCAGCTGATAGCAAAGTACTACAACCCAAACATCACCACAGCAGGTGATAAAGACACTGCTCGAGCCCATTAGTTCAGAGTCCCATAAACAAAAAGCCCTTCCCCTGGAAATGCTGGAACAGTTCTTCCCAGAACCATCTGCCACCTACCTGTTGAGCATGATTTTGCACAGCAGCATGTATTTCAGAGCAGTGATGGCTTTGGGGTTGTCAATTGAATCATTGCCCTCAAATGCCTCATAAAAATATGAATAGGCTGTTTTCCAGTCCTTCTCTTCTGCTGCGTGGATAATACCTGGGAGAGGCACAAACAGTTAATTCTGAGCATGACTGGGAGAGGACAGAACAATTTGGCTGTTCAGTGCTTTATCTATGACTTCAGTGAAGAGAAACCTTTCCTCCTGTGCCCCCCTTGCCTCATGTCTATCAGAAGAAAATCCACACCCTCTCTTACAAGGACATTTTTAGACAGCCAAGCTTGGGGCACTTCAGGTAAGTGCCTGCAAACTCGGTCAGGAACAACATGTAGTGGGCCAGGAGCAGAGTGTGAGGCTGGAACTGCAGTGCCTGGGGAGCTTATGGACCCTCCACCACTGGCAGCTTTCAAAACTGGGCTGAAAACACCAGTGTCAGGAACAATGCCACTGCAGCTGATGCCACCTGAGGCAGAACTGGTGATATCCTGAGGCCCCACCAAGCACCACTTTCCATGATTCTCTCAGAAAACACAAGTATCAGACAACTGATGAGTCCTGGGCGTTGTCCTTGTCCTGGAGGCCTCACCTGACTGCATGTCCAGCGCTGCCTGCAGCTTGGGGGGACAGTAGATGGCATTGGCCGTGGTACGGGCTGAGGTTAAGGCTGCTCTTGCTTTTGGCAGATTGCTCAGGGCATGGTAAGTCTTGCTCTCTAGGAGCTGCACTTCCACCAGCAGTGCCTTGTCATCCATCTTCTTCAACTCCCGAAGCAGCTGGGAGCCTGGCAGAGGGCAAGGACAGAACTGTGACCTGCTCTGCATCATCAGCACCCACACAAAGCATCCACAAAACATCCACACAAAGCCCCTCCAGGGGCCACCCGTCCTCCCCCAGCAGCCAGGGCTTTCAGGGAGGGATGTAAGGCTCACACAACCTGTCCTTCCACAAAAAAGCAAGGGAGGGGGAATAATGGTGGGACAGTGCCAGTCCACAGCAGGAGGATGAAGCAGTTTCGTGTCAGAGGTGGGGTGTGGGCAGCAGAGTGCCCGAGAGGGGCTGGACAGCTGGGATGGTCACTCTGGCACCCGTGCCCAGGTGATTTCCCTCTCCTGCACCACTGCCCCCGTGGCATCATGGGGCATTCTCAAGAAACTCCTGAGAAGGTGGGATGAGGAAGGAATGATTTCACACAGGACATCTGCAGGTCAGATTTAGGAGGCAGGAAGGGACAGCCTAAGAAATGCCAGGACAAGCTGCCACATCACAGCCTTGTGAGAGCAGAATGAGCCAGTCCTAGAGGAACTTGTCTCCTTCTTTCCCCCACTGAAGAGGTAACTGAGGGTGAGCAGAGATAAAATCCTCCTCCTCCCTTGCTGTGCTCAGGAGCTGATAACCAGAGCTGAAACTGCAGAACTGGGCAGAAACAAATGGATTCTCCCTGGAAACATCCCTGAGAGACTCTGCACCTACTCCCCATGGCCACAGCCACCTCCTCAGCCACACAGGAATGCTGTGCACAACCCTGGCATCCTGACAGAGCACCAGAGCCTGCCCTACAGGCACAGACCTTCCCAACTCCCCAGGCCATCCCACCACCAGCTAAGGATTAAATGAATTAAGCACAGCTTTGGAGTGTGGCCTCTGATCAGTTTAAACCTGAGTTCATTACCTATCCCTATGCAGATGAGTTCTAATTCCATCCTGAATTTGAACTCAACATTCTGATGAGATACATGTCACCCAGGGGATTCTGGACATGACACAGACTCGTGCCACCACACAGGTTAAGAAGTTCTGGGTCCCAGGTGAGCAGCTCAGGCTGTGTCCATGCAGCTGCCCCTCAGCCCTGGCAGAGCAGGCTGTGCAAACACTCCTCAGACAGCTTAAACCTCACAGCTTAAACCTCACCGACAGCTTAAACCTCACTTGAACCTTAAATCTCAGTTACAGCTTAACCTTCCCTTACAGCACTGCAGTCATTTGCAAAATGAGCATTTTAAAAGCACCAGGGGAGCTGAAGGAGGTCCTGCTTTACTCTGCTTTGGGGCAGAGCAGGAGTCCAGTGGTTCATTACCATCCCTTGGGTGGTGCAGGGGCAAATTCTTAAAGCCTCCCTAAGACCTTGGCTAATGACACCCACAGAGGTTTTGCCATTTCCTGGTTTTACTGGAGCTGTGTTTGAGCAAACTGGAAAAAAGCTTTTTTCTCCCTTCAGCCTCTGTGGCCACAGCAGAGTATTCCAGCAGGTTCCAGCAAGAGCCAAACCTTCAGCTGGATACAGCTCCCAAAATTATCTGCAATGAACAAATCACAGAATCCCAGAGTGGCTTGGGTTGGAAGGGGCCCTAAAGCTCATCTCACTCCACTCTCAAATGGGCAGGGACACCTCCCAGGTTGCTCCAAGCCCCACCCAAACTGGCCTTAGGCCCAGGTGAGATGGGTAAGGATGGTGAGAGCAAAGACACCTCTAAGAGCTGCTATCACCCAGCTACAGCAAAAGGTGCCAGAACTGCACCAGCACTGAGAAATTAAGACCCAAATCCTGCAAAACTTCTCAAGGAAGATGACACAGGTGATGGCTTTCCTTGCCAGGAGTAAATTAAAAGCAAAGATTTACCACCACCTAGTGGGAGCCTCACCTAGCTGCAGAGCTTCTTGGTACCTCTTGGTGTCAAAGTAGAGAGAGACCAGCCTCGCCTGGAGAACAGAAAAGGAACTGCTGTGAGGAAACCAGAACAGATTGGTTTTGTAAAATGAAGCTTTGTATTCTTCTCTGCACAAACTTCACTACATTAATCTGTATTTGTCACATTGTGTGGTCCAGTTGTGCAAGGCCTCCTGCACAAGGAGTAAAACCCTGCATTTTTAAGGAGAATTTCAGTGTAATTAATGCCCTCCCCTGACACAGATAAGTATGTGAACAGCACACAAGTGCTCTACTTTTACAGGTATTAAATGTGACAAGGGGATGATGCTGCTCCACATGTTTGGGATCTGGGACCTACCTCCAGAGCCTGGCGTAGGAAAGTCCTCTTCTCTGATTTGGCCCATTCAATACACTCTAAACACAGGTCAACCTTAAAGGGAGCACAAAGGAGTAAGTAAATTCTAGATATTTTCTTTGTCAGTGCCCATCCCAAATGCCTCCCAACGACACCAGAGGTGTCAAACAGAGGCATTTGGGGTAGGCAGTAATGCTTTCCCAGAGTTTAAACCCACAGTCATGGTGTATTTCCAACAAAGAAAAATAAATTTCATGTGCTTTAGGGCCTAGATAGATCATGTAATCTGTGTAAAGCAGCAGAGGTGCTGGGCTCTGCTTTGGGGGCCTCATCCATCATTTCAAAGCACAGCAAAGAAACTCAGAATCCTCCCATATTTTTCAGGCTGAGATTCCCTTGATGGATAAAGCAGAACTGCTCCACCTCAGATATTATTGTATCTTATCTAGCCCATAATACACAGTAAGTCATCCTGTGGTGCCAGGCTCAGGAATACCTCTTCCCAAAACCTCTGGATTGCAGCTCAACACTGCAGGCCTTGTCAGCTCCTCCTCACTGCTCATTAAACAGGAACATTTTATGAAAAGCCATTATGAAGTTTCAATTTATTACAGGGTGATAGCTGGAGCATTAGGAGCTGGAGAAATCTCCAATTTCACTGCTTTACTGGGCTCCTGGGAGCATTCTGGATGTGAGCTACCCTGAGGAAGCAGACAATCCTCCACATTTCTGAAAGGATTTCAGATTGCTGCATCAAGGACCTCACAGGTTGATGTCATCTTTCCTTAAGGTTTTGGGCTTGGCTTCAGAATATGCTCTAAAATGATCATTTTGACTGACTTTTTATTACTTCCATCACCATTACTCCAACCTGTTCCTCCTCTGCAACTGCATTTGAATGTTGTCCTTTACACCAAATTACCTTGAGAAAAGCCTGTAGCTGCTCATTTTCTCCTGACACTTTTGGGAGTTCTCCCTTCTCACCTGAACATCCCACCCCATTTCCCCTGACCTCATCTGTTAAAGAAAGAGGGGGAACACATTCTGTCACCATTCCTCACCCACAAGCCACAAGGACTGAGCAGCAAACAAGGGACATTGGCTGGGTTACCTGCACTAGAGGATGACAGTTCTAATTTGGCTAATTTTGTGCTAATTAGGCCAATGAGAATGTCACCTGCCCCTCAGCATGGCAGAACCTCTCCAGCCTGCAATCTGGCAGTCCTGGAGTGCAGGTTTCATGTGGGTTTTGTCCCTAACCTGCTGCTCAGACCCCTCCTGTGCCAGCACAGCCCTCTGCAGGGCAGCACAGCCTGGAAGCACTCCCAAGGTGCTCCTGTCCTTATCCTGCTCCCAAAAAAACAACAAATGGGGGAAAAAAAGAAAAACTAAGACAACTGTATGCTATGGAGCTGATGAGAATGGAGTGAATCCTAACTGGGTACTGGCTCAGGTTTTCTGCTGGGGGAGCTCATCCACTGAAGCAGCTGACACCTGGTAGCTGCCAAACCCTTTCCACTCCCGCTTCAGGAGTAACTTTTGTGTCTCTGTGCAGTGAAACACCCACCACAGGTGTGTCCACCTGCAATCCTGACCAGCTCCTGGACAGCCCCCCAGCAGTGCCATCCCACACCACCTCCACCATTCCTGCTCCAAGCTCCCTGGGAACACATTCCCAGCACTGATCACACTACAAAATACTCCCAATGCTGCACCTACAATCACTGAGGTTGGACAAGCCCTCAAAGATCACTGAGTCCAACCATTCCCCCAGCACTGCCAAGGCTACCACTGACCCGTGTCCCCAAGTGCCACATCCACACAGTTTTTAAATCCTTCCAGGGATGGGGACTCCACCACTGCCCTGGGCAGCTGTGCCAGGGCTGGACAACCCATTCAGTAAAGGAATTTTCCCTCATATCCAATCTAAACCTCCCTTGGCACAACTTGAGGAAGCAACATGAATCTAAGACAAATGCCCATGGTGGGAGTCACTCCTAAACTGCAGCAGGGAGAGGCTTGCAGAAAAACATGGTTATAAATTCAATTATCTGATGTTTTATTTATAAAATACATCCAAATGCATTAAAACTCTGCTTCCTGACATGAATAATTCTTCAGTGAGAAGCAAACTAGGTCAGATAATGGTGTTGCAGGCTTTTGAGGAACAGCCTGGTGCTGGAGCTGCAGCCTCACCTCCTGTCCCGTGGCTGCCTCCATGTCCAGGAAGAGGTCGAGCAGGGAGCGGACCAGGCGCGCGGCCTTGGCCTTGCTGATGGAGTTCAGGAAGGGCCGGACGTACTTCAGGAGTCCTCCCAGCTCTGCAAAAACCCCAAAACATGAGATGCAACCCCCAAAACATGAGATGCAACCCCCAAAACATGAGATGCAAACCCCCAAAACATGAGATGCAAACCCCCCGGGCAAGAGCTGCACCCAGCTGGAGCAGCGACACATCGCATGTACCAGCAGCAGGATTTGTCACACCAAACATTTCCCAGGTGAAATACAGAGGAACCCTGTATTTCAGGGTGCTGATTTTTCAGCATCATCCACAGAACAGAGCAACAAATGTCACCTGCAGGGCAGCCCTGGAGCAAACAGGGGACTGCACAGGGGACTGGGGGCTTCAGCCTCACCCCAGCACTGCCTGCCACTGCAGCTCCCCAGGTACCAGCAGCTGTAACTGCCCCACCATTAAAATGTAAGGATCTGCTAAATGTTTTAAAATGTAAGGATCTGCTAAATGCTTGGAGATTTTTCCATAAAATGAGAGATGGAGTTTATCATTTAGGTGTGTTTTTATTAACTCACAGCTTCATGCTTTAATTTGCCCCACCTAGCCAAGCCCAGAATGCTGGATCCACCTTGTGCTCCACCACTGGAAAATCATATTCCTTAACACTCCAACTTCACCTTTATCTGATCAGCTCTGACCTCATTTAACTACATTTCTGCTTCTAAGTCTCCTCATTAATTCACAATTATAAGAACTGTCTTTGTAAGAGGTGGAAAAAGGAAATGTGGTTTTTTTATGGTGAAACACTGAAGTGTCACAGCCAGGGAGCAGAGGAATGTGGCAGTCACAGCACAGCAGCTCCAGCACTCAGAGCCACTAAGGAATGTTGGACGTGGTGGAACTGCAGAGCACAAGGGAAAAGTCTCCTACAACAAACACCACGTGGTTGTGGGGAGGTCCTGGACAGGGCTGCTCCCAGTTTGGGAAGATGATCCTGCAGGGGCAGGGCTCAGTGCTGACTCATCAGCACCAGGTCTGCACACTGAAATCACAGCTCTCTGCCCCAGATTTCCAAGGCTCACCCGAATATCAGGTGGATCGCACACTACTGTGTTTACAAGATTCCACAGAAAAGCAAAATCAAAACAAAGCTGGGAATGACTAATTCAGAACTCTTCTACACCAAACTGGTACCAAATCAAAACTAAAATAAGAGATTAGTCTAATTTTATTTCAATTAGTATATGGAGGAGTATCAGGAGAATTTCAGTTTGGAAGGATTCCAATAAAAACAAATGTAAACAAGGGTTCCTCTGTATTTCATTTAGCAGAAATGCTAAAGAATGCTAAGGCTAATTGTTATAACAACATCTTATTAATATCTACAAATGATTCTTCATATTTTTGATTTTTTTAACCTATTTACTTTAAGTTTAATCGAGCCTGATACACCTCATTTATCACACCCTTAACATGTGGAACTCACTTTTTCCAATCACTTACAGTGATCATAGAATCCCAAAATGGTTTGGGTTGGGAGGGACCTCGAAGCTCATCCAGTGCCACCCCTGCCATGGCAGGGACACCTTCCACTATCCCAGGGTGCCCCAAGCCCAACCTGGCCTTGGACACTTCCAGGGATCCAGGGGCAGCCACAGCTGTGCCAGGGCCTGCCCACTCTCACAGGGAGCAATTCCTCCCCAGTATCCCATCCATCTCTGCCCTCTGGCAGTGGGAGCCATTCCCTGTGTCCTGCCCAAGTCCCTCTCCAGCTCCTGGAGCCCATTAAGGCACTGGAAGGTTTCTAAACATCCCAAAGTGCAGATTTAGAACAAACAGAACTTAACTCAAGTGTGATCCTCAGCTTTATTTCCCAAACTGCAGGGCAGGAGATCCTGATCCCAGCAAACCACAGATCCTGACCCCAGCAAAGCACCTGGACTCAGTACAAGAACACCACAGGGTGCTCTCACTGCCACATCTGCTTCCAGAAAAGTTTTATTCTCTCTCTGCCAGAGCATAAACAGGCAGCTTTTTCTACACTTAAGGTGCAGCTACTTCCACACCTCAGATTGCAACCTGCAGGCAGACTTCACCCCACAAGGAACCTGCTTTTCCCACACCACCCAGTTCTGGGGTTCATTTAATCTCCAGTACAAGTCCTGGATGCAAATCCCAATCATTTTAACCCAAGGCAAATGCTTTGGTCTCATACACAGCAAACAAACAAGCACAGCCAATCCAACACATCAGTTCTGCACAGAGCTCCTCTCCAGCACCTGGTGAGAGCTGGGAAAGGTGGGTTCTGGATCTGTCTTACTGAGGCTCTCCAAGATCCATCAGCTCTCAAGCACCACCAGGAACCCTCCTCCTGTGCATCCCTGCCTCCCCCAGCTCCTCAGGACCAGTGGGATCAGTGCCCAACACACTCTTTCCTCACAGGAACTGCAGAACAAAGAAGGAAAAACAGTGCAGTGCATTCCACTGGAGTTATCATCCCACTGATGTGCTCCAGAGCTGCCCCAGAAAGCAGATCCCAAGTCAACAGCTGGAATGCAGCTGTGCATTCTGCAAACTCCACATTCAGCCAGGCAGGCTCAAAGTTCCCACAGAAATTTCTCTCTCCTACCAACGTAACCATCAACTATTTTTAGGATTTTATTTTTCTAAAGAAAATGCAATGCCTGGTAAAAGGGTGGGATTGACAGCTCTGCAGGAGTGATGAGCAGCAGCTCTGGAAAATGAAGCCTGCAGCTCATCCTCAGGGAAGTGCTTCCACCAGCTAACACTGCACATATCCTAATTCCCAATCCCAGTTACTCCAACCCTACAGTTCTGTGAAATACTACAAAAAGCTGGAACTGTCATAAAGAAAAGTAATCAGTCTACAAGTTTATCTGCTTGATAAAGATTAAGGATTGAAGGGGGTCACTTGTATTATTGTTAATTTTGTAAACAAAGGCTGCAGTTCAGTAGAGTCACAGAATCACAGGACGGTTTGGGCTGGAAGGGACCTTAAAGCCCATCCAGTGCCAGCCCTGCCATGGCAGGGACACCTTCCACTATCCCAGGTGGCTCCAATCCCCAGTGTCCAACCTGGCCTGGGACACTGCCAGGGATCCAGGGGCAGCCACAGCTGCTCTGGGCACCCTGTGCCAGGGCCTGCCCACCCTCCCAGGGAACAATTCCCAATTCCCAATATCCCATCCAGCCCTGCCCTCTGGCAGTGGGAGCCATTCCCTGGGTCCTGTCCAAGTCCCTCTCCAGTTCCTGGAGCCCATTAAGGCACTGGAAGGTTTCTAAACATCCCAAAGTGCAGATTTAGAACAAACAGAACTTAATTTATCCACTTCCAGGGACAGTGCAGCCACCACCTCTTTGGGCACTGGAACCCCTCAAACCTGTCCAAGAAGTTCCACTGGCTAAAACCAAACCCTGTGCAGTGAAAGCCACAGGATGAAGTCCCAGGGTCTGCCCAGCACTGGGGTCTCTGGGAGCAGCTGTACCTGGTGATGGTGCTGCTGCCCCTGCCCTGTCACACCCACCCAGAAAGCTGACAGGAGGGGAAGGGACAGAGCCCTTCCCACAGCTCCAGCACCACCCTAAGCCAGGGTACCTTGTTCTTCAACTCCCAGTTCCACAACTCCAGAAAACACCTCCAGATCCTGCTGATCTCCCTCTGAGCTGCATACACACAACTGGCTTCTGAATGGCACTAAGTCCATTTTCTTCCCTCCAGAACACACTCACCCTGCAGTTATTGGTACCTTTAACAGACCACAAATACATTCCATGTTTGCCCCCTCACAGCCCTGAGTTTGATGAGTTAACAGTGTTATTTTCAATTCCTCAGCCTTCCCCTTGGAAGAAAATAAATCTATCAATTACCACCCTCTGGGAAAACCCTGGCGCTCTTTATCCTTGTGCCAAACTTCAGCTTAAACTCAACACTGCCCCAAGCTCTGCAGAGCTGAGGAGGCCACAAGAACTCTGCCCTCAGTTCTGCTCACCAGCAGCACATCCACACTGACCTGAAGAGACTCTGATTTCCCCCTTTTTACGCAGACACAAACATCTCCCCTGCTGCAGGGCCCAGCCATGCTTGGTGATCTCTGGTGAGCAAACACCAGGGTGCAAAGGGCACTGGCACAGCAGACACCCACACTGAGCTCCTGACTTCAGCCAGGAAAGGGGCACTTGCACAGCAGCTTCCTCTGTCCTGCAGGAGCAGGACAACCCTGTGCTGGAGGGGTTTGTTTTTCCCCAGGGACCCTAAAAGCAGCCCTCAGCAGGAATCAGAGGTGGACACCTAAGTGAGGTGACAAGAACAGCACCTTTGTTTCCAGCACTGTCTCAGGACCAGTCACCTCCTGTCCCCAACCCTGTCCAAGTGCCATCCCCAGTGGGATCAGGGCTGGAATGCTCATTCCAGCACAGGGCAGTGACATGGCCCAGCCCAACAGGAGCTTCCCAAGCCCAGTGGGACACCAAGGGACATTTCACTGCTCATACAAACTGTGACCTGGAGCTGTGGCTGAGCCCTCAGTAACTTTCCATGAGCTATTCTGAAGTCAGGCCTGGTGTCCCTTCCAGTGGGACTGAACCTGCTGCTGGGTGCTTTCCCACCCTGTGCCAGACTTGCAAGTAAACATTTCCACTGCCCAGGGCTGCAGCCCAAGCACTGAACACTCTGGGCACGGACACAGAGTGTCCTGACATGCCCCAGGGGACAGGCACAGCCCTAAACTGCAAAACAACCCACTGCTGCCTTGAGCTCTCCAGGAAACAGGAGACAGGAACAGACTCAAAATCATCACTGAACAGAGAACTCGACTCCATCCCTGTCCCCTCACACACTCACAATAGAGGGACTGTCCCCTGCAGAGCTGGACAGGGGCTGCTGATGTAATGGCCAGCAGATAAATCAATTGATTGTGAGAGAGCTGCTGGTCAGAGAGTATTTTATGGGACAAACTTTCCCATTTGAAACCAACCAGGAGACACCTCTCATCTCAAACAGAACAACTCAGCAAAACTTTAGCCACCCATACTGAAACAGCCCCACATCAAAGGGCCACAGACTGAACTGTGCATTGTTTGGAACACTGGGCCAAGCAACACCAGATTAATATTTACATTCTTTATTTGGTTTTTAGTTTCTGTCTTGTCTCTGAGAGAACATTTCCTGCCAAAAGCTGTTTTTCCAGCTATCCCACTAAGTAAGGAGACTAAATGCATTGGCTGCAGGATCTCCTGCCTGTTACCTCAATTCCTGATTTCAGGCTCACCTTCTGCCTGCCCAGTCTTGGCCAGCAGTGACCCCAGCTCCAGGATGCTCTGCTCTTTGACTTGCACTGCTTCCTCATCGTTTTCCTGGACATCACGCTTCACTGGGAAGAAAAAGAGCAGGAAAGTTGCCTTTAGTGATGTTTCAGGTGGAAGACCATCCCTGCTGGTCAGCTCCTGGAGAGGTGTCCAGACCAGGACCTGCTCCAACAGGCACCAGGGAGTTCCGCCTGGCCCAAGAGGTCTGGGAAGTTTAAATCCAGTGCAGGGAAGGTTGCAGTGCTTTGTCTGTGCTCCACAGGGGCTTTACCAGCCCACAGACCCCCCCTGCTCACTCCAGCTCCAGGTTTGAACAATCTCAGCTTGTCCAGCTATGCAAGTGTCACTTAGAGCCAGTACCACACACCAGAGCACACTGGAGCCACAGAACCAAGTCAGAGACATTTAAGGGCATTTCTGGGGTTGGATACTCCACTCTGGGGTTGCTGCTGCTGCTGCTTTGTGTATTAAGCTGAGATCTCGTGGACAAAGCGCAGCACAAGAAAAGTGAGGTGGGTACACCCCTCCCCACTCTGGTGTCTCACCTGCTGCCAGTGCTGAGTCCTGGCAGTGCCACCACCCTCTGCTCCAGGGAGTGACTCTGCTCCGAGGCAGATAAGGGGACAAGTGACAGCCAGCAGCACAACCCCAGTGTGCACAGCACCAGCTCCACGTGAGTTACCCACCACACAGTGCCCTTCCTTCCCTGCCACCACTCCCAGCACAGGGAGCTGTTCCAGCTTCCACACAAACAGAGCCAAAATCCCGGCTCCAGGGAACTGCAACTGTGGCTCTCATCCCCTGCAATTCCCTACCAAAAGTGAGGGAACTTTGATCTCAAGGAGAAAAGCACCACAGCAACATTGTCTGGGCCACTCCTGATGCTCCCCACCCACAGCAGGGGCTGGGAGTCCTGACCGAGCCCGACCCCTGAGCGGCACCTCCTGCTGAACAACGAGAACACTGCGGGACAAACAGCTCCGAGAGCCCTGACAGCACCTCCGGCTCTATCGGGGACATTCAGAAAACTTCTCCCGACACAGCAGGGTGACAGCAGGGCACAGCATCCCTGCACATGCCACCACACAGCACCAGAACCAAGAACTTCTGCCTTGCACACCAGTTCCGAGGGCCGCACGCCCCAGCCCACTCGGGGAGCCCACGGCACCTCCAAACCGGGGACCCCCCCCCGGCAGCGCAGCGCGAAGGGGCCCGGGCTGGGACACGGAGAAGCCAACCCCGAGGGAACAACTCCGGCCAGGAGCGGAGCTCGGCCGCGGCACCGGGAAAGCTCCGTGCGAGTCAGCACCGGCGGAACGGCAGCTCTGCGGGAGGCAACATCGCTGCCGGCGGAGCGGTCCTGGCCTAG
Organism: Ploceus nigricollis; assembly: GCA_013399945.1. Taxonomy (NCBI): domain Eukaryota; kingdom Metazoa; phylum Chordata; class Aves; order Passeriformes; family Ploceidae; genus Ploceus; species Ploceus nigricollis. The sequence continues at coordinate 264,205 of VXBC01007197.1, forward strand.
GGCACG
>VXBC01007197.1:282423-319230 GCA_013399945.1 Ploceus nigricollis
GCGGGGAGCGGCACCGAGGGGAGCGTGGGGGGCCGGGGCCGGCTGTCAAGATGACCCGCGGCTGGGGAGAGCTGCCCGGGCACGGGGGGCAGCGGGCGGCGTGTTGTGACGGCGGCGGCGAGGGGCCGACCCCGCGGAGGGACCGGCAAGGGAAGGCGGTGAGGGGATCAACCCTCCACCAGTGATGGACCGACCACCCCCCGTGAGCGGTAGGGCCCCTCACCGGTGAGGGAGCCAGCCCCCCGATGAGGGGAATCATCCACCCCCCGGCGAGGGCTCGGATCACTCCCCCCGAGACCCGCACCGCGCCGTCCGAACATCTGCCAGCGACCCCCTTCTCTGTGGAAAAAACGCCTCTTCCTTCTCACACAAGGCCCCCTCGCCAAAACATCAGTATTTCAACGTAATTAACGCCACTGATGATATTTGAAAGGGGGTTTAAATAAACAATGGGGAAATTAACGTTGACTCATTAAGCTTGAACAATGACATGTTGTTCTCTGACTTCAGCCCGAGAGAGTCTCGGGGTTAGAAAGGAAAACAAAAGGAGCGGGGATAACGCTGCTCGCTGCTCGAGGAGAGTCGTGGATGAGCTATTCAGTGGGTCCTTGTTTCGGGAGCCTGGCGTTGGAATGGTGCTTTTCATCCTCACTCGGGCCTTTCACCCAAAGACCTGGGAGGGTTTTTATAATGTGGAGCTTGCGTAATTCTGCTTCATCTGGCATTACGGTGCAGTCTTGGAAGCAGTCAGGACATCCAGGAGTGACTAATTTATGTTGTTTCTGGATGTTATAGGGGGTGTATGCTTCAAAAATTGTTACTAAACTGCGCTACAAACACACAAGAAAATAAATACCAGCGTGGTTATGTGCAGTTGTTGGCACTGCCTGCTCTGAGGATGGAGGTTTGGCTCCTGCCACAGCCCCAAACGTGGGCTTGTTTGCATCCTTCATTTCCTTCAATGAAGAAATGAGCCATAATTAACACTGGAATAGTCTGATTTGGCTTTGAAGTTTGTGTTTCAGGAAGTGGAGCAAGCCAGATCTTGGGCTTGAAAACACATTTCTTGTGATCCTTTGGTAAGGGAGAGATGGGGAACCTAAACCAAGTCGGGTACTGTGGCTGTGCCCAGGGAGCAGGTGAGCTCTGCAGCTGTATCCACGTTTGCCTTTGGGTGTCCTTATTCCTGTCCCTTTGTGGGGAAACCCCATGGCAAGAAAAATAATTGTAGTGGCAAAACCTGTTACTGTGTCGTGGCTCTGGACACGCAGGGGGAGCATGTGGTGATGTCAGGGAGGAAACTCAGCTCCATTACCTGATCCCAAGATCTTGGAAGCTCTGCTGAGTGTGCCTGGGGACAATAACTGAAGTCACATCCCTGTGTCCCCTTGACTTTAAAAAAAGGGCACTGTTCTAAATTGGGATTTATCTGTGCTAAATACCAGGCTTTCCTTGTCCTTCCCATAGACTAGAGTGAAAAATAAAATGATAGGGTTTGGTTTTATGGAGGGGTCACTGCTCTGTTCTTCCCTGCCTGAAAATATGCCAGGGAGAAGAGAGACATTTTATTTTGTGTTAAAGCTTCCTGTGAGGGAAAAGTGGAATCGGTCCCCTGGGAGGAGCAGTTTGGAGCTGGTTGAGGCTGTGGAGGACTGAAGGTGAAAACAGTGAGCTGTGGAAGAGATGATCCGAGGGGGACTGAGACAAGGTCACACTGAATTTTGAGAGCTCAGAGGCCTGTGCACTTACCCCTGACAGCTGGGCAATCTAACAGTTTTTCCAAAGTATATTGATGGAGGAAAGCTTTTTGCTGAAGAAGAAGAAAAAATAAGGTTTGAAGTCATTTTCAGGGAAGACTTGTGAGTTTTCTTCTTTGAATTGAGGCAGAGATGGCTTGAGCTGTAACATGGATATGGAATACAGGAAATGCTTGCTGTGCTGGGTATTTGCAGGGCTGCTGTGCCCATAAGTAAAAATGCCTGTGCCTCTGTAGAAAATCCTGGTCTGCAAATATAGCAAATCCAGGAGTGTTTCTGTTGGTGTTAGGGATGCCCTTTTCACACAGTTGTAGTTCTTTGGCAGGTGAATTTTCTGTCCTTGAAGCAGGTGTGACTCTAGATGTGATCCCGTGTCCCTGCCAGGCTGGTGAGTCCCAGGGAGCATGGCCAGAGGGAGACAGGCTCTAAAATTACACAGCTCGATCAGGGATGGATGCAGTGTGGGGAGGGAGGCTGTGGAGAGCTCTTGGGTTTTGTTCTGGGGTGATCTACTTGTGATCTCCTCAAAGTGAAAGGATGTGCAGCAGTTTGGAGAGAAGGAGAGAAACAAAAGGTCGGGAGTAGAGTACAGGTCAAAGGAACCTTTTAGCTGTTTGGAAGAAAGGCAGATATCTTGGGATTAGTGATGTGCCTAATGAAAAAGTCACTGGATGAAAAAAAAGCATTTCAGAGTTCTCATTATTATCAGCTGCCTTTCTGGAGAGAAGCTGGAAAGAGTCTGGGTTGGGAGGATCAGTTTGGCAAGAGAGCAAGAGCACTGTAGGCAGGGGAGGGCTGGCTAAGCAGGGTTAGCAGAGGTGATCCTCGGGTTTCTGAGCTTCTGATATGCTGGAGAAAAGTGGATTAAAGGTGAGAGCTGCTGGGAGCTGTTCTTCCCTCCCCTGTGCCTGACTGAAGAAAGATCAGTGCTATCAGGGGAGGCAGGAATGGAAACATACAGCAGTGCAGGAAAATCAGGAAGGAAGGACCTAAATCAGCTGAGAAAGAGAAGGTATCCGTGGTCTGAAGTGCATGGAAAGGTGCTGAGGGGACAAGGGTTGTTGGGCAGAGGGATCAGCTGAGAACTGGAGAGATAAGAGGAGTGAGGGATCTTCCTGTAGCTGCAGCCACAGTGATGTAGTGGGCATGAAGAGAGCTGCAAAGGGAGTGATGCTCCTCCCGGGGAGTTATAGGGAGCCCTGTGGAATAGAGTGATAAGAAAGTCATATATCCCTAAGGATGAAGGTCATGGTGTGGAGGGAGAGGAGAAAGATTGTATAGTTGAAATTGTAGTGACTCCTCTCTGTGTTGGGTAGAAGGAACCTTGAAGCTGAGGGTGTTGGAAGCTGAAATTGCCCAAGGAGCAGGAATGGCACTGGAGGATATCACTGCAGTGAGCTGATTAGGCAGCCCTTGGGTTTTTCCTCACAGGATTGTTGTGCTGTTGCTGTGCTCTGTAGCTTTAGAAACCATACTAAAGGCTTAGATCCTCTTCCCTTTTTGCTTTAAGCTCTGAAACCTTAGAGAAACTTGGAAAGCCTCTGGTTTTGAGTGTATTTTGCAGGTGCTGAACCTGAGGGCAGCTCCATAGAAAGGTTTTGAGCTGTGCTCTGCCTGTCCTGGGGATTTTTCCCTTCCCAGGCCAGCACAGGGCTTCATTTGGGAGCCTTGGACAGGGAAATGGATTCGTGGAGGAGAAGGGATATCCCTGACCTTCCTTCTCTTGCCTCTCTTCTAGGCTCTGCAATGGCAAGTGAAGTCTTTGGTGGCTCATCCAAATAAATCCCAACCTTTTTCCATTTTCCATCCAAGAGAGGTTATTTTTGGGGTTCAGGCAAGCTTAGATCTTGGGGTGAAGGACTGGGGAACTTGTCTGTCACAGTCTCTGTCACTTGTCTGTGCCACGGTCCCCTGGACTGATGGGCTTCCCTGGCAGAGAAATGGGAACCACCATAACTTCGAGGAATTCTGAACAATAGCTGTAGATTATGCTAACAGAATATTGTAGGAGCATTAATGAAAGCTGTATGAGCATCTGAAACTGCTGCAATAAGTAAATATATATTTTTAGTGCTATTTTAAAAGTATTTGCAATGATTTTATTCTTCAGATCAGGTATGCAAGCTCAAAGAATAAATATGGATGTCTCTCTTGCTGAAATCCAGTGGAGCTCCCACTTACTCCCAGATGTTGAGAAAATGTTTTCTTGCTGCATTTTCCCCCTTTTCATTGTTGAAGCAGAAATATTACCAGCCATATGTGTCTATGTGTACAATAATTTCCTCTTCCTACATACATTGCACTTACTGGCATCATTAGCCAGATGGAACACAGGCTGTTCTTCTCTTGTTTTTTTGGTGTTGTGTAGTCTGTGCAATGGAATAACACTTCCACCCAGCAGGAAGAGCCATGCCTGCTTTTCCCTGCTGGGTGGAAGTGTGACCAGTCTGAATCTCAGCTCGGGTGTTCCTGCTAATTCCAAGAAGATAGGTGTTTTGTTTTCTTTCCCTCCACAAAGGATTTGAAGAGCTAAGCCAGCACATTGCTGTGCTTCTGGCCCTGCCCGCTTCCAGCAGGTTGAGCTGAGCGCTGCTCGCAGGGGGATTTTATGCTTTTTAATTGGCAGAATGTCAGGGATAAGTTCTGTTCCCAAGCAGCTTAGGCAGCGCTTTACTGGACAGCTGGGCCAGCAGCGAGGAGGTTTAGAATCCATCCTTAATGAGTGTGGCCATGGCTGCAGCTTCACTTCACTTCCCAGGTGCTGCCTAAGGGAAGTGCATTTGGTTTTCATGTCCTTCAGCAGGACCAGCTGCTCGGGGTGATGTGGCACTGGGAGCTGATGCCTGTGCTCTGTGCTGCAGAGAGATAAAGAGGGTCATTTTCTCTGCCTGCCTTTACTAATTGGGAAAAGAAAACCTTAATGTGGGGGAATGAGGATTGGAATCTCTGCAAAATCTGTTACGCTGGGCTTTCAACTGATCCAGGATCCTGGGGTGTGAGTTTGCCTTTGGCAGGAGTAGCTGCAAGGAGTCAGGAAGCAGCCTGTGCCTTTTCCATGGAGTGTTTTCTAACTGAAGAATTAATCTGAGATTTTAGAAGATCTATTAGAATTGTTTAGAGATCTTAATTTGTTATTTGATTCGGGTTATATTTCTGGTGTGGACCCAGCACAGGAAGAATACAGCTCTTACGTCCTTGGCAGGATGTTCTGACTTCTCAGTTGAGCAAAGCAGGAACAGCAGAACTGTGACTGATTTTTTTAACCTCCCTGTGTGAGCGAGGAGGGGTGGGGAAGACTGAGGGAAAATGTGTTCTAAAGTAGATCAAGTAGCATTGGTTCCAGTTTTAAAACATCACAGTAGGGTCTGAACTTCAGTGTGGATTTCTGGGATTCACGTGGTGAGGTAATTTTATATAGACCTTTCCTGTCCTGGTTGTGCCTTCCCCCAGTCTGTGTTGTCACTTCTCTCGTACAGTGATGTTCTCCATTGCTGGGGCCAAGTGAATGGGAAAGGAAGCACTTTATCTACAGTCCCACAAGCCATGGCTGAGCCACCTCAGGTTCTTCTGAGTCACCTTCTCTAAGACAAAACCCACCCCTCTACCCAGGCTCCTGCCACCCGCTGTGTGGGAATGTGGAGCTCATCTGATAAAGAGCACTGCTGCAGTTCTAGGGCAGAACTTCCTCAGCTGACAGAAGCTTTTCTCCTACCACATGGTTTTAAACCTGTAGTAATTCTTGCTACTTTTCCCCTTCAGGCAGCTCTATGGGCAGTTAATTTGAGATTTTGGCTATTCACAGCTTTAAAGCCAGAAGTTAATATTAGGATGCTGGCTTTAAATATCCAGGTATCACTTAAGTTTCAATTCCCATTTTGACCCAGTTCTGAGTCCAGGAGTTTGTGTTTGGCTGCAGTATCTCTCCCTTGAAGACAACTGGTGATGGGGAACATTTTCCTTTGTAGATTGTTCTGGTTGTTTAGCCATTGAAAGCTGCATTTTCCTTAATTTTTCTTCTAGATTTTCTTTATTTTTAGTTTTTTGCTGAGCTTTATGTCCTTTTCTGCTGCACCAAAGCACACATTACTACTCTTTATCCTCTTATGTAAAGGCCTATACAGCATTTCTGCTCAATTTTAGCTTCTGAGAGCCTTAATAGCTCTGAATTCTGTTACTGTTGTTTGTGTTGTTACAGCTTTCTGCATCCTAAATTCTCCACACTTGTGATTGGAAAACTTGCTCAGAGGAGTCTAGAGCAGACTCTTACTTGGTACAACATACTAAGATAAACATCTTTTTTACTGAGAGATAAACATCTATTTACTGCTTTTTTCATGTTTGCCGTTCCTTTGTTGCACACCCTCGAACTGTATTTTTATCCTTTCTGCTACCATGTTGCATGAGGAGGTTTTAATTAGGATTTCTCAGCCTGCTGGGTGCAGCCCTGTGCTGTAGCTGTGTTTGTACAGGGCTCTGTGAAAGCAGACGTGGTGTTAGGGAGTTGAAGCCACTCTTACACGGGTCAGGTTGCTCTGTACAAGCACATCCTCACTGTTGCTCCCTCTTTGTTGGGCTGCCTGATCTGCAAACTGAGCTGGCAGGTGCTCTGTTTCCTCTGCTCATTGATAACAGTATTGAATGGAGTTTGAATCCTGTTAACGTGCTCCTGAGGGAGATTTTCTGTGAGATTTTGGTTTAGAAACAATTATTTATCAAGTCAGACACCGTAGTAAGAAAGAAAAAGCAGATAATATTATGGAAGCTTGGAAGTTCATAGTGGTAAATAGATTACACCTTGAATATTACATGACTGGCACCCTGTTCCACCAGGGTGGTTTCTCTTTGCCTTGTACTATCTGCTGTGGTCACCCACAGGAGGGAAGGGATGGGATCCCGATGGACCTGGACAGGCTGGAGAGGTTGGTCTGTGCGAACCTCATGGAGTTCAGTAAAGGCAAGTGCACAGTCCTGCACCTGGGTCAGGGCAGTTCCAAGCACAAATCTAGGCTGGGGGAGAACGGCTTGAAAGCAGCTCTGAGGGGAAGGATGGGGGATTGTTTGATGAGAAGTTCAGTGACTCAGCTGTGTGTGCTGGCAGCCCAGGAACCACCCGTGGGCAGCAGGTGAGGGGGGAATTCTGCCCTGCTCAGGTGAGAGCTCACCTGCAGAGCTGCCTCCAGCCCTGGGGTCCCCAACACAGGAAGGATGTGGAGCTGCTGGAGTGAGTCCAGAGGAGGCCACGGAGCTGCTCTGAGGGCTGGAGCCCCTCTGCTCTGGAGCCAGGCTAGGAGAGCTGGGGGTGTTCACCTGGAGAAGAGAAGGCTCCAGGGAGAGCTCAGAGCCCCTTGCAGGGCCTAAAGGGGCTCCAGGAGAGCTGGAGAGGGATTTGAGACAAGGGATGGAGGGACAGGACAAGGGGAAATGTATTCCCACTGACAAAGAGGAGGGTTAGATGGGATGTTGGGAAGGAATTCCTCCCTGTGAGGCCCTGGCATAGGTTGCCCAGAGAAGCTGAGGCTGCCTCATCCCTGGAAGTGTTCAAGGCCAGGTGGAGCAGCCTGGGATAGTGGAACAAGGGGATGGAACAAGATAATCTTGAAGGTCCTTCCCCACCCAATCGCTTCCATGATTCTTTGGTTGTTTGGGGGTCCTGGTTAGCCATGGGTGGGTGCTGGAAGCTGCAGCAGCTTCTGCATCAAGGCACATTAAAAATGACAAAGAGAAAATTGGGTGAGTGAGGCCGGTGCTGGCTCTTTTGTAGAGCTTGCTGAAGGACTGCGGAGCATCCCTCGTGTGCTGGAACAGATCCACAGCTGGTGTTGGTGCGGCAGAAGGAATCTGAAAGACATGAAATTGTTCATGTTTGATGCCAAAGTATGCAAAGCAGAGACCTGCCTCTGGCTCCCACTCCTTGTGTGGTACAAGCTGTTTATCTCTGAACTGTAGAACATGTTTTTGTTTGGACAGCTCTAAGTGGGTATTTATATGCACATTTTCCTGGTTTAAACCTCTTGACCTGTGAGTAGTCTTAAATGTGTTCTGCTGAGTGGGTTTTCAGTGTTTTTGGACTTAGCAGGAAGAGTTTTGTCAAAATTAATTTTTAGTTTGGTAAACAAAAGGTGCCATCAACTTCTCAATGTGCAATTCCAAGGTGCTTCTTTCAAACCTTGCCAATTTAAATTCATCTCCGAGTCTCAAGTGATTGCTTTTGTTGTATTGACTTGAGAGGATTTTCCTGTTAAGTACTCTCAGAATAATTGATGTGTGTGTCTGCTGAAAATGAGGTTTTGCTGCAGCTTTCACAAGATGTTGACTGTAAATATTCAGCTGTTTCTGGGGGTGTGCAGATGTGCCGTGTTCATACTTCCCACTTGTTTTCCAGGGAAAGGTCTGAAAAGCGATTCCTAATGTGTGGAGGGCAGTGAGAACGTGTTGTTTGGGAATGCTTCACCTCTGCGTTGCTAGGAAAAAATCTGTGGATTTTTTTTTTTTTGTGTCTTTACAGACACTGCAGGGAACAACAGGAAAAAGGATGATTTTGTTCTGGAAGGCATTAACAAAGGCTTTTCAGGTGCCAGTACAAAGTTGCTTTTGTATTGCTTTTTATAGCTTTGAGAGCCCATGTGGCCTTCATAATTATCCAAGAAAGTTTCCAGGATTGGATGGAGCCATCTCCTAGGTGCATGTTGGTCTTAAAAATGTATTTTTTTCTGGGTGCGTAATGAATATTCAAAAAACACTGTAAGCCACACTTTCCTGGAGTTGTTTTTGAGTTCTTTGGGTGGATTTCTAAACACCAACATGGTTGTCTGCATCAATTACATTTTGGAACCCTTTCATGGTATAGAGTCATCAGGCCCTGCCGAGCTGCAAAGGGCAGCATGAATTACTACTGTGATCTGCAGTCAGCCTGTGTAGGGAGATGTGGATCTTGCAGAGGTATTAGAAACCCATTATATTTTGATTGTGTGTAATAAACACAACAGTCAGTCATGGGGAGCTGCATTTGGGTTTAAACCCCTTCCTTCCCCCACTGGTCTTGGCTGAAACTCGCTGTGAGGTCAGTGGTGGTGATGGTGATAGAGCCCCACAAATAAATCGGAGCACTGGCAGACCTTGGCACTTGTACCTCATGTATCTCATCAATGCCTGGAATGAGTTTTTATCCCTCCTGTCCCACATGTGCCACTGCAGCTGCAGGTGGTGGGTGTCTCACCCTCAGGCCACGTGCAGAGAAGTGAAACCAGCATGTCTGGAAACAGCTGCCCGAGCTGGAGAGGTTTGTCAAAAGAGAACTAAATACAACATGAGATGACTGTCGATGGTGGTTTGCTGAAATTCCTGGTCTTTGGGTCAGGCAAGAGGCTGGTGCTCCATCAGGGCTTAGCAGAGCGATTCCTGAGCCTTTTGGCCACTGTGCTGGTGCTGGACAGGCAGCATTCACCCAGGTGTCCTGGATGTGGGATGTTGGCAAGAGTGCTGGGAGCCAGCTTTGGGAAAAGTGGATGGATGTGAGGGTGCCTTATCTGTCTAAAGATTTTATAACTGCTCCATCTCCTTTAAAAAACAAAATTTCAATTTTAACAGGATATTTGCTTCTGGAATCAGAGGATTTTTTTCCCCTGCTCCATGGGGGTGCTGTGTGCGTGCAGAGCAGGACAATTTGGCAAGATGGCATTTGCTCCCTTGTGCTCAGATGCTGCTCCAGTTCCCTGTGCTCAGACCTTGCATCTGTGCTGACCCGTCCCGGGAGGGCAGCAGGAAATGTCAGCTGTGCTTCCCAGCCGCGGGAGCAAAACATTCTGGGATCTGCAGCTCACGTGGCCTGCTCTAGCTTTATCCACACTAGAAAATGGCTTTTTTTGGGGGGACTCATTTATCTTTTTGGATATTCCTGTGTCTCAGCTGCTGTTCTGAGCCTAATGCCTGCAGGGCTTTTAGGAGTGTGGAGTGGGCTTGGTTAAATGCTCTCAAGTGATACTTGTGGGTAACAACCCTGAATTTTATGGCTTGATGTAACATTTTTGGAGTTTAAGATTTATTGATTGAATTGATAGGTAAATAGAATATGAAAAAGTGGTGCTGATTTGCTTTAGTGTTTTAAAGTTCCATTTTCTAAGGCAAGCGCAATATAAATGTGATTTTTTTAAAGTCTTTTTCTGGTACTCTCCTAGCGTAAAACTAAATTTCTAATATCTTAGGGAGCACACTGCACTCTTTTCAAGTGCAGTTAAGCAGTCATGATCATGCTGTGCTCTTTTCCAGTGCATTTAAGAAATAATAACAGTGAGTATAGTAAGGCTTTTCTGCCAAATTGCTTGCTTTAGATTGTTATTGGCGTGGTCTCACAAAGCAGCATTTCTGAGTGCCTTCCTGAGCCAGTCCTGCAATCCAGTAGGGACGTAAATAGATTGTTTCTGCTGTGACATCTCAGCAGCTGCATTCTGCCCATTCCCTCCCCAGCCATCCCTGCTTTAATGCTTCCAGGCAGAGCTGCAGGGTTTTATGCCAGAATCTTTTCCTATTTTGCTCCATTCACAGTGTTGAAGGTGTTGTCCCTTGTGGTTGGAGCAGGCAGCGTTTTCCAATCCTAGGCTCTTGCTATCTGACTTGTGTTGGGCTTATAACTCATCTTATCCTGCCTGGTGTTAATAACACCAGGCTGGTGTGACAGGGCTCTGCTGGAGCCCAAGGACAGCTGAGTGGAGGCGTCCTGAATGTATCCCCCACACTCCTGCATCCATTGTCCTGCTCCTTTGTGTCCCACTCCCGACTCCATGGGAGCTCTGTGTCCCCAGCTCCGGCCCAGCTGCTGGGCTGGAGACTGCCACATTTTCTTTGGGAATAATACATGGATAACTTAGGGCTGTTCTTCAAAGAAACCACTCATTCCCGTCAGGAATGGGCACTATATGGAATGTGTTCTGCATGCTGACATCTTAATATGCTTTGTGCTCGGGCAGATTGCACAGAGCAGTCCAGTAATTAATATCCGGGGAGGTCTAATGGGCCTAAAGCAGCTGAAGTGACTCATCCTTATTTTGTCATTGTGTTGGTGGTGCTTTAGGTGACTTAGAAATGCAGGCAGTGCTCATGACCCAGCTCTGGTTTTGGATACACCCTTTGGGGTGTGAGAGGGAAGGAAAGAGTCTATTTTCTTCTGCTTGTCATTGTGAAGATTTTAAAGGGTTCCCCCTCTCAGTGATTTCTGTGTGGCTTTGTGGTAACCCACCTTCCTGAAGAGGTGCTTCATATAGAGGAGAGAGTGAATTCTGTGGTGCTAAACTGTGATAAATGGGCTTTAATCAACAATTCATTTCACTTGCATTGAGTGATTTATTGGCAACAGTTCTTGCCATTGAGGATTTTGAGATGAAAGTGTAATTAAGTTTCTTAAATTTTTTTTATGATGCTGACTGGGTTTAGTTTCACTGCCACAATGTTTGGGACCTTGTAAATAGGAAAGAAGCAGCAATGCTCTTCCCCATAACTATTAACTTGAACTGTCACAGGAAATGCAGTAATTCCACTGGGCATGATCTGGGTCAAAATGGCATTTGTTGAACCAGGGTTCAGCCCAAAGTATTTACAGTCCAAAAAAGGGAGAACAAGAGTTGAAATCCTGCATGGAGGCAGCTTTTGTTGGTTGATTTTTCAAATGCCATGTTCAGTGTGTGAGGACTCTTAAGAAGGTTTGGCCAAGAGCTTCGAGCAAAGATCAAACAATGGGAAAGCAGAGGAGAGAGCAGAGAACATGTGACTGTGAGTAACCAGAGTGCGTAGAGAGCCAAAGTTCAGATGATATTACACAAAAATTACAGGGCACAAACATGTTGGCTCCTGGAGAAGAATGCACAAGGAAGCCAAGTGGTGTGTGTGGTGTGTAATGAGGAGTGTTTGCATGCTGGAGGCTTGTCCTTGCTTCTCACGAAGCAGGAAAATATATTGAATGTGGTTATAGGGAAGCACCAGTGTCGGAGCACGAAGTGAGAGCAATAAATGGTGCTTAAGTGGAAGCCTCTCATTTTACTTGCTCTGCTGTTCCAGGGTGGATGGAGAAGTGTCTGTGAGAAAGGGACAGTGCAACACATCTTGTTTCACAAAGCAGAAGTGAGAGACCTTGATACAAGCAGCTGTGAAATGGAGGGGCAGAGGATGAGTGAGAAGAGGGTGCTGCAGTCACCCCCAAAATCCTTGTCCGCAGGAGCATGTGGAAGCTTTGCCATTAGCTCCCAGGGCTGGGAATTTACTGCATCTCTGGAACAGTCATACAGGAGGAAGCTTTGGGAATAGGTTTTGAGTAGTGCTGGGTTTAATGCAGCTGTTATTTCATGTCCTAGTATCTGTGGGGTTGAATCCTTTTCACATAAAGGTTTCCTTTGAAGTGAGAAGCATCTCTCAAGTCTGTAGAAGACATACTTCAAAATCATACTGAAACGTGGTCAGTGCTTGGGGTTCGTGTTTGCCAGAAATGTATTCTCAACAAATCCAGCATTTAGGGTTTAATTAATTGTTGGATTTAAGTGTTAAAGTATTTAGTGTTCTTCTGATTCATTGTCTTAAGGTACAGCAAAACAGAAATGTTTTATGGATCTATTTGATGCACCAGGTTGTAGGATTGGAAAAGAGGGAAACAGATGGAATTCCCCCCAACTTGTTCCTTAGCCAGTTCCAGGGATGAAGAAGCAAAGGGACAGACTGTGCTGCCTCCAGCTCCAAAGGACCTGGGATCTCCATGAAGGCAAGCAGCATTGTTGTGGCCATAGCCATGGAACCATTTTTCTCTTACCTGATTAAACATCACTGGCCTGAACCCCCATAAATCCAACCTCACAATAACCATTGGATTGTCTGCTTGCCTTTTTCCAGGATGAGCTGCTTTATGGTGGAAGGGAATTTTCCCTTTATCATTTATTCTAAATATTGATAAAGAGCAGTCTCTGTGATGAGTATTGATTTCAGCTTCGTTTGGGTACTTTGTTGTTTTGAAGCCTTGAATTTCCAAGTCTGGAACACCCTCCTGACCTGGGAGCAGGCTGGCAGCATTCCCACGGGGCCTGTTCCCTGTGCTCCATAGCCTTTTTATGCCCAGGACTTACAGAGACAGGCAGCACCTGCCTCTCTGGAAAGCTCCAGTTTTAGTATTGCAGCTGTTTGGACCAGGAACAAGTAGAGATCAAGTACATAATAAACCCCAAATAATATGAATATATAAAATAACCCCCAAAATACATGGAGTGGGTAGTGGTGGGATCACCAGAACTTAGAGATAAAGGTTTTGTTTGCTCTCTGTTTCTCTGGCCATGGCACTGGGAGTGCTCAGCCTTTTGCATAGTTTCAGGGAGGAGATGTTGTTTTAAGCACCGAAGAAGTGACTTGTGAAGCCTCAGAGCAGCAAGGCATGCTGCCCTCGAACTGGGATTGACCCTTGCCTTGGTAAAAGCAGCTTTCAGTGCCTTGGCAGGCAGCCCACCAGAGGAGCTGGGGAGTGGGCAGGAATATTTAGCTATTCCAGATAATTGAGTGGTGTGTGCTGAGCTACCTGCAGGCAACAGGTGAAAGGAGGCACAGGGACGTGTCATCTGGGTTCGTGCTGAGAGGGTTTCAGCTGTTGGTTAACTGAACATTACATGAGTTTAATTTTTTAATAGGTGAAGTTTAGCAATGTGTTTTTGCCAGTGTTGGCAGCATGTGCACTCCTGGCTGTTCTGGTTCTTTTGTGCACTGTATTTTGGGAGGCTGGGGTGTCCCCCAACCACTGAGGCAGGTTTTTGGTGTGGGTTGCTGGACTCCTCACACACAGAGTCTGTGCATCCACACCACGCTCTGAGTGTTGTTAGCCTTCTAAAGCAGCTCAACGACTGCTCATGCATAGTAAGTTTGCCTTCAGCTTGCTCCTTGAAGGCTGTCCAAGAAAAAAAAAGAGTGGGAGTGGATTGCTGCCTGCAGATTAAACCCCAAATTTTCTCTGGAGGGGCCATGGGAAAGACGATGCCCAGGAGTAGAGCATGGCCAGGGTGAATTTACCACCAGGGCCTGCAGATGATGGATGGGCTGTAAGTTGGGGCACTAGCATCAAAGCACCTTCTCTTGGCACCAGGTTTTAGTCAAGATGTTCTGTTGCAAATTTGCATTGCTGCATAGGAACACTCCTTCCAGAGGATTTTTGGAGGCTGGTGCCTGGCTTGTAGACTGATTCCAGCCGTCAGTCTGTTACAACGGCAGTTTGCTCTTTCGTGTGCTGGCTTCCATTAAAATTCTTGCAGAAGGAAAAGTTGGTATTGGTGGAAGGAGGAGGGTGACAACATGTTTCTCTTGGCAGCAGTGTTGTGTGTTCCTGCTCCAAGGGATTGTAGAGCTGGGATGCCAGGGGTTTGGTGTGCACAGAGCAGCCAGAGGTTCCAGTGGTACTGCAGGGCCTGAGGGGGGAGTGGGGGGTGGCAGCCAAGGCTTGGCACCTCCTGGAATTCCTGTGACACTGAGCAGGGCCTGGGAATGTGGGAGAGCCCACTGAAACCACCCCCTTCAGTGGCTTGTGGTCTCATCCCAGCTGTGGAATCTCACTTCTTTTGCTTCCAAGTTCGCAGCTGGAAAGTCTGAGTGTTTCCTTTCCAGGTCTGTGCCAGTGACGGTGGATGTGTTGCATCATGGACCTATTGAACAGCCAAAAATGGTTCACCATGTTTGAAATCTCAGGAATTTGAGGTTTCAGAAACCTCAAATTATGGCAGAGCTGCAGTGAAGGTCTTTGCTTTTCCTGAAATGGCCCATCACTGTTGTGTTCCAGCACCAACACTTGTTCTGGGGTTCAAAGATTGCCATTGCTGTCCTAGCTCAGAAGCCTACATGCTCAGTATCCCCAAAACGTGGGAAGATGCAGTTTTTCCAAGGGGCATAATAGTCAGCTGGCAGGGGGGCTGCTTCAGGTCAGGAATAAGGCTGTGTGATGTGTTGGGGGATCACATCCACAGACAGATCACTGTTCTGATTTGTAGGATGGGCTGCTTCACACCATGGACCAACACTGTGGGCACAGGGACAGGTTTCCTTTGGTACCACTGTGGGGTTTTGTTGGCTTAAGGTGTATGAAATCACATGTATCCGTCAAGCAAATTCCTGGTGCAGGGAAAGCCTTCTAGTGGTGGGGACGTCCATTCCTGCTGCTCCTTGTCACTTGTGGTTTCCATGCTGGCACTGGTGCTTGTGCTCAGTGTTTTCATAGACTTTCTAAGGAAAAAAATCCAGAAGTATTGTCATTGTCATGTTTGGTATTTTGCCAACTTTAATAGTTTATGATTGTCATCAAATTGACTTAGTTTTTAGGGTTTTTTTCTCCTTATAGCTGATACACTGAATTGAGCCTGTATTTAATAAGTTCATTTGTTAACAAAATCATATGAAATGTAACACTTTAACCAAACCTGTCTGGACGCTAAACTGTTGGAAGTGTGTGCTGTGCTGTGGAGCTGACCCTGGTTTTCTCTTGCAGGGCAATCACTTTGATCAGTATGAAGAGGGGCACCTGGAGATAGAGCAGGCATCTCTAGACAAGCCCATCGAATCGGTAAGGCCCCCCCTGATCAGCATCGTTCCCCCTGGAATTAGGCCATGTTGGATGGTCCTTGATGTGAATGAAGTCAAATCTGAGAGCAGTGGGCACCTTGTTGGCAGTGAGGGGTAATTGGTGGTAAACTGCATGCTGACCTTAAGTGGGCCTGGGATTTAATCTTGAAGTAGTCCTAAAACCTGAAATTTGAGTTCAACATGATATTTCAGGAATTATTTAAAATAATACATTCATTCATAGATATTTATTTTAAGGTTTTGTACTTTTCTTTGAAGAATCAGTTTCATTTAAATGTGAACCTGATGGAATAGTATAGTGAAATACATTTTGATCCTTTTTAGCTTATATTTTTGGAAAAGTACCGGTGTGTTTAAAGTGTTAGAATGACACCTGGCGGTATGGAAACAGGGATCAGTGTTAGTTCCAGCAGTCCTTCCCCACAGAGCTGAAGCTGCCCTCAGCCTTTCTCTAAAAGTGCTTTACCTTGAGTTAGGCGTGAAGACTCCTGCTGTAAGATGGGGAAAATATAGTTTTTGTTTAGTTTTAATTTTTTAATATTTTTGGGGCTTTTTAAATTTTTCTCTTTGCAAAGCACCGTCTGCTGGTTTTAGGCACAGCAGCTTGTTCAGCCTAAACTGGACCCATGTTTGTCATTTAGCTTTAGCTAAGTTTCATTTGCAGTTTCCTTCAGAAACAAGAAAACTTGCAGTGAATAATCAAGGGACACTTAGTGGTGTTCTGATTAAGTCTAGATTTTTGTTAAGAAAGTACTTGTCAAGTGTTTCTTTTGTCTATTAAGTGAAGTTCTGTTAAAGTTTTTCCACGTTAGTCAGCCCCTAGAAGAACCAGTGTTAGCCAAAGCCCACTATATATTTTTGTTGGTGTGTAGGTTGGTGTTGTGTGTGTTTGTGTGCGTGTTAGATGTTTACCAAAAATTTACACAACTTGGGGTGTTCGACATTTTTCTTCCGCAGCAGTTGGCCCATATTAGCTAAGCAGCCATGATCTGGTTTGTATTGCACGGTCTGCCTTTTTTAATTTCTTCTCTAGGGTTTCCTTTCCCCTTCTTATTTCTGTTCTTCTGGTCCAGTGAACACTGCATATAGTACCTACTGTCTTAATGTGCTGGCATGATGCTAGATTTAGGCATGGCAGTAATTGATGACGCATGAGATAATGCTGCAGAGATGGGAATTGGTATTCACTCTTCTCCTGAATACTTCAGTCTTACCTTGGGACACGGGGATTTGAATTAAAATGCCAAGCTGGATGGAAATATAATGGGAAATATGTGTTGGTAGCCTACTCTGGGCCACACTGGAAATTAGCGTTTCAAAATAATTCAAATGCTGCTTACAGACTAGACTGGTTACCTGATTTCCAAAAGTGCTTTCCCAAAGAGAGAAGTAGAAGAGATCACAGGTGACATCTCTGATGTTCCAGAGGGAGCGATGCCTATGGAAGTGTGTAAAGCATGAGCAGGTACCCTGGGCCCACGTGGGCTCACTATGCAGATCTCATCCTCCACAGGAGCAATGCTTTGTGCAGTTTGATTAATGCTGAACTGCAGCAGAAAAAATAAATTAAATTATGGCTTTAATATTTTATTCTTGTCTCTCACTATCCAAATGTCAGGACATTTTTAATCTTTACAGCTCCTTGGTAGGTCAGTTCAACCTAATTGAAAACAGTTGGATGAAGAGGACAAGAGAACGGCTTGTTTTGTGAGGAGAAAGAGTTAAAACCTCAAATTATTCTTTAAAATCAAGTTTGTTCCGCTCTTCTTTTGTCTGAAATAAGAGAATCTGAGAATCATTAAGGTTGGAAAAGCCCTCTAAGCTCATTGAGTCCAGCCAATCCCACAGCACTGCCAAGGCCTCCCCTAGCCCATGTCCCCAAATGCCACATCTCCATGACCTGTGAACCTTTCCAAGGATGGTGACTCCAGCACTTCCCAGGACAGCTGTGCCAGAGTCCATCCCAGGATTTCAAAGCTGTGGCTGCTGCACGGGGGAGGATTTTGGCCTGAACAAGGGTGGTGTCAGAAACTGCAGTCAGAAACAAACTGGTCACTTTTGAGGTTTCACATGGTCTTCGTAAAAATACATTGTTCATTCCTTAATTCCTCATCTGGGAAGCAGGAATTACTTTGTTTCCTGACACCTGTGGAGGTGATTCTGCTTCCACACTATTAATGATCAGTGTGCTCTTTGAATTGGCAAATTACACACATTACCAGAAGGGACAATTTCCTTGGCAGAATTCAGTGGGGTACCTCTCCTGCAGGATATTTCACCAGGAAAGGAGTGTTCATTCTGCTCTTCTGGCTTTTTTTTCCTTCTATTTTATGCTGTTTGCTCACCCAGAACCAAAATTGAGAGGGAAGGAGGAAAGGCAAATCTATGATTTAGAACTACCATACATCTAAGTATTTTCAACATTAACAAATTGGATTTTAATCCTTGACCAGTTCTCTGTTAGCAATCTAACTGGCCTTTTCCAAGGAGTCTGCTCAGAGTCATGAGTGAGCCTGTGCTTCATGGTATGGAAGCAGTTTGGGTGATGAACACCCTGTGTTTATGACCGTGGCAGATCAAAGTGCTTCCCAGTTAAAATGTCATTCTTCAGAACGAAGAGTGGATTCAGTATAATCTCATAAATGTGTTCCTTGCAGCTTCCCACATCCTAGTGACAGGAAGGTACTCCAAAGCCTGCAGGTGTTTGGAGATGGGGGGAGTGTTTCCTGTGCCATGTCCCTGTGACAGTCCCCACTGATGTGACATCCATCTCTGCAGCATTATCTGTTGAGAGGTGCTGACTGTACTGCTACAGCATGCAACTCAAAGGTGGCTGGAAAATAGGTTTGGGAGTCTACAGATCATTACAATGTTGAGAGATGTCCTCAATTAACCTACTGGTGTTGTTGTTCCTGTGGAAATCCTGCTGTGTACAGCTTGTTTAGGCCAAAGATGTCTCCATTGAAACATGCGACTCTAACCAGAGTACATTTATGGAAAACAGAGCTGCCAGGAGCTAGGAATGGACGTGGCCTGAACGAGTGCCAGCTGTTTTCCATTACTAAATTGAAGAAAGTATTTCATATCGATGGACTCTTCAGAGCTACAAATACTGATATTTTTCCCCCCTACAAGTAACATTTTTTCTTGTTGTGCTTTGAAAGATGCTGCACTTAGAGTGGCTGTTCATGTCAGTGCAATCACTGGTGTCCTTGAAAAATCAGAGCACTTCACCCTTTTTTCTAAACTCAAGAAGCTGCATGCATTTGTTTTGGGGCATTTTGAGTGCACTGAGTTCAGGTACTTGAATGGGAAGTCACAAATTATTGCAGCTTTAATAGAATCCAGATTTCCTCCACATTAATTCCTTATCTCTACTTGTTTATTGAGTCTCTTTGCTGTGAATTCCTGGTTTTCCTCATCCCAGCAGTGCAGATGGAGTAGGAGACAGTGATAGACCCTTAGGGCCCCCAAGAAGCAGCCCTGGCCCCGTGCAGGCAGTGTCAGGGGTGGACCCACACCATCACCACTGCAGGTTGGAGGCCAGACTGGGAATCACCCACTTACCCTGGAGCTTGTTAGTTTGTCCTTGTCCTAACTAACAAATGTCCTTTCCCCTCTCTCTAATGCTGCTCGGTGCCATGAGGGGCGCCTTGAGCCCCCGAGTCAGGCTGCAGTCGGTGGTGCTTGGACACCAGGGGCTGTCGCAGCCTGGCCGAGCCGGAGCCGGGTTGTGGCACTGGAAATCTGTACGGATCTGTGGACTCCACTAGTTCCAAAGTGTCATTTGATGAGGCTGCTGATTTGACATTTAGCAGCAGCCATATGTGGACAGCGCTATAAATAATGTGCTTCTGGTAGCTGAATGGTGTAGCATTACTATTTGGCTTTTCTCTCTGGTCTTCATTGTGTCATCTGTAGTGAGCTCTAGGTTTTGTTTTGGGAATCTTTTCAACCTCTTGTTTGCATGGGTTCACCCAGTAGCATCCGATCCTTGCTTATAGATTCCTCCATACACAGTCAGCACAGCTTACAATCCACTCAAGAGAGGAATGGTTCCTGCCCAAGCCGGGATGAGCAATGGGATTGTGGGGATCTCATGGAAAACCTGTGCTAGGCAAAATTGCTGGTGTGGGTTATGTCCCGCAGGCATCATCAAAACCTTGGGCTTCTTCTACCCGTCTTTTGATTGTAAGCAATTTATTTTTCTATTGGCCAAACCTTTATCAGAAGTTTGTGCTGGGGACGTCTTGCTCAGGAATCACTGATCCGCATGGAAAGCAAGCAAGGGCATCTTGTCAGGGCACAGGATGGGGAACTGGGGAGGCCAGTTAGAGCTGCTGGAGCCCAGTCACTTTGGATGAGGTTTTTCCAAAGCAGCTTACCCAGCTCTGTGAAGGTCTGGTAGACCCAAGGCCTTGCATTTCCTACACCTTTGGAGAAGTTCTGCTTTGTCATTAGAGCAGAGCTCTCCATCAGTGCTGCCCAGCTCCAGAGCTGGTGTTGTCCCACCCAGAGCTGCTGAGCACTTCTCCCTGCATGGAGCATCCCACAGCCTGTGCCCACATGGTCCAGGAGAGCTCCTTTGCTCACCCAAACACCTTTTGGGAGACTTATTTTGGCTGCCTCGATAATTTTTATTGTGGCTGTAATACAAGGAGCTCCCAAATGGCAGAGGAAGGAATTGAGGAGACTCATGCCAGCCCTCTGCTGAGAAATGAGGGGTGTCCTCCTAGGGCTGTGGTGTTTCTGTGGATCACTGCAGCTCTTCTGTAGGAAAACTGCTGCAGTGTGAGGATAGTCTGTTCAAAAGGAATGACAGCTCTTGACATGGGCAGGAAGCTTGCTGTGAAAAGCCCTATCTCTTCTATGTGAAAGTAGCTGTACTTTACAGAACTTTCACTTAAAACTGCACTTTAAAAAAAAGTTGTCAGCTGTTGCAACATTTGTTGTCCCATGTCACATTTTGGTCCCAATATCCCTGGTTACTCCCTAGAGAGCAGACAGGCTCTCATGTGGGATCAAGCAAGCCTGGCCTTCCATTATTTAATTTTTAGGGCAGGATTTGCACTGAAGAGCAGTTCTGTCAGTCTGCCTCCATCAGAGGTCTGGGTTAGCCATTGGAAAAGGAGGGGGGAGCTGAACATGGCCAGAAAAGAGCAAAGTGGTGGTGAGGTCTCAACTCAAATGTTAATTTTAAACTATTAGAGTTGCTCTCCTTATTCAGTGCAACAGAAGATGCTCCATTTCAATTGAGTAGGATCTAAAATTAGGGAGTAGTTCCACTGCATAAACAAACAAATGAAGAAGTTTGGGGGGGGAAGCAGCCCCTTCCTGGGAACTGAGACAGGGCCGTGTTCAGGCATAATTCCAATTTATGTCAAACAACTTGGGACCATCCTCTTGAGTGGGTCTGTAAAAGTGGTGCTAATGTGTATAACCTTTCTAAATTTTTCTTTTTCCCTTTAACATTTGTTTCCCCCTTCACTGTCAGTCACAACACACCGCTCTTGAATCTCCCAGCTGGTCTTGACTTGTTGAATTTATTTTATGCTTTCACTCTTCTTTAATAAATACATTACTTGCAAGCAGTGAATTGAAAACAAAGCAAAAGAAAAAAACTACCATTAGTGATTGGACAGTTTCTTACTTTGTGTTACATTTAACTGTTCTTTTGACAGCCCAGTTTTTAAAGCCAGGTTCGTATGGAAATGCTTTCACTCCACTTGCACTGCTTTTGGAATAGCGTTCTGCTTCATCTGTCTTTATTTTAGTGCATTCATAACACACACAGTCAGCACAATGTCTCATCTCCCCTTGGCCAAGACTGCAAAGTACTCCTTGTCCTTTGAATTCTTTTGTTTTTTCTTTTTTTTCCTTTTTTTTTTTTTTCCTTTTGGAAAATGCAGCCATTTTTGTCAGCACCGACTTTTAGATTCAATGATCCTTTGTCAGGGTAGGGTAATTAGTGCCTTATCTCAAACATACCCCAAGCTGCAGCCCCTCTGTGCCAGGATGGGGCACTCTGTGGCTGTTTGGATTGGCCTGCCCAGGTGTGCCTGCAGGTAAGTGTTCCTGTCTTCCCAACAGACAGCCTTCTCCATGCTGCCTGTGGTGGGGAGCCATCCTTGTTTATTTTTCTTTGGTGTTTTTTTTGGTTGTTTTTTTGGTTTTTTTTTTAATTTAACCTTTTATCCCCAGAAGTTTCCTTATGTCTCCTGGTTTAATTTTTTTTTCCATGTAGCCCTAATTATGTCCTGGAGCAGAGCCAGTAGTGTGGGAAAAATGTACATTATTCCTTGGGAAGTACAGGAATACAAAAATGTCTGACTTTACTAGGATATCGGAAAAGAAACTCCAAAATTTGTACTTGATAGCATCTTTTTGAGGAAAAATGTATCCATGCAGCCAATATCTTTGGGAAGGTTGTGCCTTTCAAGCTGATTCACCAAAGTTGTGCAAACCCTGTGGTCATTTTCTTCACTGTGGAGTGACAAAATCTACTCTGGTTTCTGTTGATGACTGTTATTTAATTAAAGAAACCTGCAGCATATAGATATAATTATTTTTTAAGATTCCATGTACCACTCAGTGTTCTGGAGTCACATCCCGTTATCATTCAGGATGTTTCTGTGATACCTTGGGTTGTGGTTTGCCTGATGATAATTAATAATCAACAAGTTCATATCTGAATTTTATTTTTATTTTTTGTGATTGGAAGGTGAACATGGTCCCAGCCAAGAGTCCTTCTCTGAGGAGGAGCTGGTCACTGCTTGTAACTGGGTAAACTGGTCACTGAGGGCGAGCTGGCAGATTGAGATGGTTCGAGGGTGCTGTGAGTGCTCTGCTCTTTGTCTGGGGGCAGAAACCTTGCATAAAACACAACAATTTCCACACTGAGCCCTGCTCAGCCCCATTGCCAAAAGCTGACACTTAATTGCTGCGTCAGTAGTTTTCCAGTTTTTCCAAAATAGCTTTTTTTTTCGGAAGATGAGACATTATGCTTATTGTTTCCCCTACATGCACTAATGGTTCCTTGCTGTTAACTTACTGCTAGGCCTGTTTCATTCTAACATCTTAGTATTTTTGTTAGTTTACATGTGAAATGCATCACCCAGTCTGTGCTTGAGCTCATTTTATTTAATTGATTTTATTTTTTTTTTGTTTTACTAACCTCACTGTTTTTTCAGTTTAATATTGGCTGCATGCTAGTTTATATATATATATATACATATATAAAAAAAACCCAATCAAGTCTAGCCTGGATTTTGCTCTGATTGTGTTTTGGTTTCTAGTGGTGGGGCAGTCTTGCACTTACAACTTACTCAGTATTATAAAAGCCTGACACACAAACAAAATGACTAAACACATTGTAGATTTTCTTTACAAAAAAAATCTTAAGTGGTGCTGTCTAGGTGATGGATATGATTGTATAAATAGCTTGATTTTATGCTTTTTACTGTCAATTTTTATTGGTACACTTTATTTTCTTCCACATTGCTTTTTATTTTTATTATTTTTTTATTTCTTTTAAACGTGATGCACAAAAGTTGCCCAGCACACCATCAGAAAGTGACCGTCCCCAATACCCATCCCCCTGGAAAAATTCTAGCCAGCAGTTTTTGACATTTGTCTTTCCCTTTATTGGGCATATATTGCCTTTTCAGTAGCATTTTTTTGCATGCATATATATGTAGAAAAATCTCTTGCTCATCACATGTTTAAATGTCAGCGGGAAGGGAAGAATATATTATTGGAATATTTTTGGTTTGTTTTCTCTGTTCTGTCTGTCAGGATAATATTGGACACCGCTTACTCCAGAAACATGGGTGGAAGCTGGGCCAGGGATTGGGAAAGTCACTGCAGGGTAAGTCCAGTCCCTTGTGTCTGAAACCTTCAACTCCTCGGTCGTTAACAAAATGATTTCTGCTTTTTGTTCCTAGATTAGATTTTCTTTCCATTATTAATATATCCAAATGAATGCACTGTTGAGTTTTGTATTTGGCGGTTTGCAAGTGGAAGCTGCTGCCTCACTTGTTGGTACAGGTTAGAGCTGTGTGTGTGGTGAATGTATGGGAGTCAGCGTGGAGGAAGGAGGATTCACTTTCCACACTGACAGGGAGTGGTGCAGCTTCCAACTGTGCTGATGTTTTGGTGTTAAAAGAATTGAAGATTTGAGGTAGTTCCCATGATCTGTCAGCGCTCACCGGGGTCAGAAGCCATTGGAAAGCCAGGAAAGGGCCCACTGAAGATGGAAAGTGGTGGCAGAGGTTCTCTGGATGGGAGAGGCTCGCTCCTGGTTTCTCCACAGGACTGTCACAGGTTGGACTTATTCGTGTTCCCAGCAGTTTGTCAGGGATTAGCAAATCTCACTGGGACACCAAAGTGCTGGTTGGCCCAGCACACACCAGACCTTGCTGTCTTGAGCCTGAATTCTTCCTGTGACACTAAACCCCATTTCTGTAGAAACCTGTGGAAGCATTTGAAGCTCAGGTGTGCCCTGAGCCCCTCAGTAACTCACTCATGTTCCTGTGCCCATAGTCTGAAGATCTGGGAGTTTGTAATCCGTGTTCCATGAGTGAGCCCATTAGAGCTGGGGGTGTCTGTGCTGTGGAGGACTGTGCAGAGGTAACGAGTTCTCCAAACTCTGGGAATGCTTATTAAGCACTCCACTAAGCCTAACCTCTCAGGCCGGACTGCCTTGCAGGTTAATGCTTCTGGCTTCCTCTAGTGTGGTTTCAGTGGAGTTCTGTGGTTGATGCATGGCACTCTCCAGTCCTCTCATGTCTCTTCTGGGGCCAGACCTCAGGTGGGGCTGTAGCTGTCACCTCTGGGCTTTTCCTTTGGGATGTGGGATGTGCATCACAGGGTGGAACTCAGCGTGGTCTCTCTTTTGGGTGCCCTGTATTGCTCTGTGTGTCACCAGTGTGGAAACACAGAGACTTGAAAGAAGGAAAAGCCTTGTCCCAGCCCCAGGTGGATCCCAAAGCACAGCCCAAGGGCCTGGGCTGCTGCAGGCTGAGATGTGATGGAGCAAGCATGGATTATGGGACTAGGTCTGGAGTCGGGGCAGGGGGTGGTGGTGTCACCATGTCCCATGGGCTGAGCAGGAATTTGCACTTTGAGTCTTGTCCAGATTTAGATGTTCCCCCTGTGCCTCTCTCTGTGCTGGAGCTGTTCTGGATGTCTCACATATCATTGGAGCTCTGCTGATTGGGACCATGTGGAAGCTACAGGCAAATTGTGGATGTGGGCTCTGAGGGCTTTCCTGTGCCTCCTGCACTCTCACAGGAGCACAGGAGTGAAAATAACCCACCAGTTTAACCCAGTTCAGTGCTGAAGCCTTCCTAATGTAGGCTTTGGAGCATGTGCAGGAATTTCAGCCCTTTTGGAAGGGAGAAGTGCCCTGTCCACCTGCCAGCCAACCTCTCCAGAGGTCTGGGCAGGCAGAGGATGTGGAAGGGAGGCTGCTGCTGCTCCAGCTTTCTCCTCTGAGTTCTCAGCAGCCAGAGCCTGTGCCTGTGGCATTGATGATGATTGTGTTGGGAGTGTTTAATTCATTATCCAGTGACCTTTCTACATGAATCTTAGATTGGCCCAAAAATCCAAATATAAAATGTCAGGAAGGAAACATTTGCATCCAATTTTAATCTTATTCTAAGAGTTTGAAGAGTGAAGTCATTTGATGTGCAGTGAGACGGGAGGAGCAGAACAGAAGTTCTTCCCATCTTCCACATTCCCTTGCTCAGGAAAGACCAGGAGAGGTTTCTAAAGAGATGTTGGTGTGTTCCTGTTAAACTCTTGCTCGACACTGCTAGAGCTAAAATCTTACACAGCCTGTGGTGAGGAGGTGCAGCAGAAACAGAACCCCTTCCAAGCAGCCTTGAGCTGTGGGTGTGGTGTCTGATCTCCTGCAGGAGGTCCTTACATCAAACTCTCAAAAATTT
Organism: Ploceus nigricollis; assembly: GCA_013399945.1. NCBI lineage: Eukaryota > Metazoa > Chordata > Aves > Passeriformes > Ploceidae > Ploceus > Ploceus nigricollis. The sequence goes on from VXBC01007197.1 coordinate 307,712, forward strand.
TGGGTTGCATGTATGGAATTGATACTGCATTCAGCTACTTCCTATGCACTTCAATTTGAAAGGAAGTGGATGAGTTCAGTGTGCTGAGTTTTGTGATGTTGCTTTTAATTCTAGATCTTCATCTGAGCTGGGGCTCCCTCTTTAGTTCTGTTGAATCCCAAAGTGATGCTGTGTTACATCTGCCAGGCAGAAATGTTTCTTTCTTGTAGTCTTGTGGTGTTGTTCAGCAAGAACCTCACACTGCAGGACTTCACCCTGAGATGGTTCCTTCATCCTGACCACACACTGGGGGATGGAATCCAGTGGTGAGAGTGCTGAGCTGTCTCTGGGTGGTACCTGCAACAGCCTAAAATTTACACTTGCCAATTGCTGGTGGTAAAAATCTGCTGGTGTGGTACACTGTGGCTCATTCTCAGGAAAATTCCAGAGGTGGAGGCATTTTGTACCCCCTGGGACAGCTGCCTTGTGGTGTGAGTCTTGTTACTGAGAAGAGCTGAGCCCTTGGGCAGGGAAGCACAGAGCCCATGCCCTGAGTGATGTGACTATCACCAGCTGTGTTCTGGCTGAAACATCTGCATCTTTCACTGAATTTGGGATGTGTGCTGAGTGGAGCATCAGGCAGGGACAGTGCTGTCAACTCTGACCATGCCAGTGCTGGAGTCCTGCTTCAGAGATACTCGTAAGGAATTCAGCAGAGTCATCCTTCAGCTCATCTCTTTCCCTGATGTTTTTCATCATTTTTTCCCACAAATAACTTGTGTTATATTTGGAAATGGTGCTTCAGCTTGCTAACAGCCAGTGAATATGAAAAAGCAGGAGAGAGGATTGCCAGTTGACAGGGATCTTTTTTAATTTGGAAAATATGGCTTAGGGAGCCACTTCTTCATAGAGATATGTGATGGTTGCACTCTGACAAGTGAGAAGATGGTGATTGTAGCCTGTTTTATCTTTGGGGGAATGCCTGTAGCTGGTAATCCAGAATTATATGGTCTCCTGAAGAAATGAAACTAGCAAAAGATCAGTTAAAAGCATTACCTGACCTTCGTGTGAAGTCCTGTGCTAAATGAGCCCAAGGATTGTGAATAAATTAGGAGTTAAGTAACTCAGGAGGGGAATGAGAGGGCTGAGGGAAATCTGAATTCAATCACACTCTGACAATTTCTCTTGGAATGAGTTTTTCCCATTAAGTTAAAGTAGTATTATGAAAAGCTGAGAGACTGATGTGCAGAAGTGGGATAATTTGAATCGTACATTTGAAAATATTTTTATAAGCTCTTTGCCTTTTCCCTGTCAATTTTTTTGACAAGTCTTGTTTGAAAAAAATAATTTTGCTGAAAACTTCTGGATTTTTTTTTTTCTTCTGGACTTATGTGTTTAATAAAACATAATAGTACTCTAGAGGTATATCTGCAAGACTTTTAAACCAGTAGTTTAATCTCATTTAATTAGACCAGGGGAAACTGAGTAGGTTGTCCTGCTGCTTCCTGGGTCATAGCAGGGCCTGGGGAGGGTGGGCAGCTCTGCAGGGAGGTTTGGAGAGGGCAGGAGGAAGGTTTCATGTTTACTGGCCATATGGAGAGGGCTTTGAGGAAAGATTGACCAGCTCTGGTGGACAGGTCCAGCTCATCCTTAGCCAGTCTGGGTACCAACTGTATTCAACACAGATTTGCCTCTCTAAAGTTCTCTATTGTAAACATTCTTACCTCATTGCAGCCTTGACCCTTTAAAAACAGCCCCACCACCTGTATAGAAGCAGTTACAAGTTCCCCTACACCACGAACTGTGTCCTGTATGATTAATTTGATATGTTTTAAGGCATTGATTTACTGCACATTCCCACAGTATCCCCAAGACCAAGGTTATCCTGATCTTTTGTGGTATCTCTGAGAGGTGAATCCCAGTGTAGTACTTTGCTATGGCAACAGAAATACACGATTTGTCATGACAGAGCTGCTCCTCAGTGTCTCAGCTGTGAATCAAACAGCTCAGGTAACGTGGGGGCTCAGTGTAGCTCTGGAATTCTTGTGTTTGCTCCTCAAGGGCTGAGGCAGCTCATTCAGTGCTTGGTTATTGTCATGAAAATGCTCAGAGTGAAACCAAAAGGAGTTTCAAGGTGGGTGGCTGCTGGTCTGTGCTGGGACACACAATGGATTATCTCCAGTACTCAGGAAACAGAAGCAGCAGGTGGTTCTGTTTAGGACAGGGATGTCCCTTTTGGGGCAGGTCCTTGCAGTGGCAGGAACTTTCCCTGTAGCCTTTGGTCCTGAAGAAATACTTTCTGTCTCCTGCTTCCTCTGCCTATTCAGTAATAACTTCTTCATGTTTGCTTATGTTTTTGGCCAAGTTTTGGCATCATTTCAGTGTAACTGTTCTGGAAGAGCTGCTTCCATCTCCCTGGGGAGCAGCTCTGCTGATGTAACACTGGGAGGAGAGGGCAGGGCTGTGCCTGTGTCTCAGGAGCTTTTGGCAGTGCCATGCAGGGCTGGGAACCCTTCCTGCATCCTTGTTCCCTTCCACTCATGCTGAAAACAATAAACCTGCAGACTGTCAGGGCAGTGCTGTTCCTGTTGACCAAGGTGTGCCCCACACTGATTGTATAAATCATCCTGGTGATACAGGGAGCAGCAGTTAATAGAAAGTGCTTTGGGTTTATTTTATCCTTTCATGAGTACCTCCAGCTAGGTAGCAAAGTCAGGTACAGCAAATTTGTTAGCAAATGCTAAAATCCAGTTCCTCCATCAAGCTGTATTTTTGTTGCATGGTTTTCAATTAAAAGAAAAAGCCCAAGTGGATTTGTGCTCTGACTTGCAAATTCTGTGAGGATAAATATAGTCAGCACTTCCCCCCTCAGCATCACTATGGTGCAGTTCTTCTTTGGCACATTCCTCCCCAAATCTGTTCAGAAAAGGAAAAACATTCCCTCTTGGTCCAAGGGCTGAGCAGGGTGCAGGAGCAGAAGTCTGACAATTGCTGGAAGCTGCTCAGAGCTGCAGGTGAAGCTGAGATCCCGTGGCTCAGGCAGGAAATGTCCTCTCCTGGCAGCCCCTGGGGTGATCCCCAGCTGTGGGATGGAGCCAGATCCGAGTCCCAGTTTCAAGGCATTGCCAGGTGGCTGCAGGCACAGCCTTTGCTGGATGTTCCTCAGGCTGTGGGGAGCAATAAACAGAGCTTTGACCACTTGAGCAACTGAGATCAGTCACAAGTGGGATCGCTTGGCAGCTGCAGCTTGGAGAAATGAGCTCAGGGTTTGAATTCCAAGGTCTTGAATCCTGGTGCTGTCACCTGCTCGCCAAATGGCTTCAGCTCAGATATTAATGTGTTTTCCATTTGTTGGCTCCTCTGATCTCGTGGAGGCAGACGGTGGATGTGTGTCAGGCCTGTGAACATGGAACAATGAGCATCTGAGGGACTGAGGGGTGTCAGATTTCTTTCTGGGTTTTGGAGCTTTGTAATAAATACAGGAAAACACAGGAGAGGCAGATAAAAATGCTTAACAGTGCCTTTATTCATTAGGTATGGGTTGGTTTGGCAGTCTTACCCAAGAAATAGCTGTGATCACTCTCTTATCTTCTTGTATCTTCACATGTCCTCACAGGAACCTCAATCCCGGCATGGAGGAGCATTTCCATGCTTTTGTTTGCAACACAAATCATGCCAGTGGTTCTAAGAGTGATGTTTTCATGTGAACTTAGCTTGAGAAACCTGGCCTGCTGTGGCTGTTGTCATCATACCCATCTTCACTGCTGTGTTAAAACCCAGCGGACCACAGACCAAAAAGGAAGTTTGCTCAGTACCTCAGTGTCCTTTGGGGGAAGCAGTTGCCCCCTTGTTTGTTTTTGGAGGTGTAAGATCCTTCCCTCGATTACAGGTGGTGAGTTTGTGTTGCTTGAGTGGGTGTAGCCAGTGAAATCTGAAATCATTGTGCTTTCAGTGCCATGTGTTTGTTGTGACAGACGGCCTTCGCCTGGCTTGGCACGAGGCCTCCTGGCCCTTTGCGCTGGTGCAATGGAAGAGCAGTTTTATTGAACTGGGAGAGAGGAGTGTGGGGAAGGGAGAGGCCGTGGCCACGCACAGCCTGCCTCGCTCCTCAGTGCAGCCCTGAATCAGAGCAGACCCTTCAGCCCTGTCCACTTACCAAGATGAACAGACAGCAACTTATACCTTGAATTCCTATCCTGAATCAACCAGGAATTGTGTTCTTGCTCCAGCATCTTCTGTGTTGCTCTTTAATCCATTGCCCAGCGTTTGGGGTAGGGATGTTTTTTGACCCAGACTCCACTACGTTCCCTCCCCTGCAGAATTTCAAGGAGCTCTGCTTGGTGCCTCAGTGTCAAACCTCAGCTTGGTTTTCTGCAAGTGGCACCCTTGGTTTGTGTGTCTGCAAAGTTTTGAGCTCACACTGCAAGTTTTCCATGTGATTGGGATGTTTACAACTTGATTTTCTCTCTCTCATTTCTCCCCTGCTTAGTAAAGATTAAATTCACAGGACAGTTTCTGTTCTTGGAAAACACTTTCTCCTCTCTGGAACTTTGTTTGCCACCAAGGATGATGGACCTTTGTTTGAATCTCTTGATTGTTTTGACCCCTTCCAGAAATCTGACATAAACAGGATGAGCTCACAAATCTAATTCCCAAAGGGGACTGGGATTAAAGCTTGCCCTTGTTTGTTCATTTGCTTCTTGCAGCAGTTGGAATGAGTTTGATAACGTGGTGTCATTTTTAGCCAGTGAGGAGCACTCCAGGCTTGTGCATCAGTGAAAACGAGTGGATTTTCTCCCCTCTCCCCTTTTGATGTACTGAATGAGGAGTCTGAATTTTCAACAGGACAGCTCTTGGTTTCTCATAGACTCTTAGGGAGCCCAGTGCTGCCAAGGCCACCACTAACCCCTGTCCCCAGGTGCCACATCTACACAGTTTTTAAATCCCTCCAGGGATGGGGACTCCACCACTGCCCTGGGCAGCCTCTGCCTAGGCTGGACTACCCCACCCCCATGAAGAACTTTCCCCAGTATCCAACCTAAACCTTCCCTGGCACAATTTGAGGCTGTTCCCTCTTGTCCTGTCACTTGTTCCCTGGAAGCAGAGCCCAGCCCCCCCATGCAGTATTGAAACAGTCTCAGGAGTGTTGAGTGTTGCAAAATCCTCACGTTTAAAATGCAGCTCATTGATGAGCACAGGGACTCCTCCCTGTCTCCCTCTTCCCAGACAGTGCAGCTGAAGGTGAGCCCTGTCCCTGGGGATCCATTCCTGCAGGTGTTGTTTGCTGACTCCAGGCACCTGTTTCCCTTCCAGAGCCTGCAGTGGGGTTTGTACTGACTGAACAAACCAATCCTTATCCACTAGAGCAACCCTGTGCTGTGGTCATGAGCCTGCCCTGCACGCAGCTGAGTGAGAGTCCCTTTCCAGGAGCAGCTGAAAGCCCCTGGAAGGTTGTGTCTTACTGTAGGTTTCAGTTGCAGCATAAAGATAACAAATAAGGAGAAATCCTCCATGTCCAACAAGATCAGATGCTGTTGTCTGTGTCCTCTGGAGATGCTGAGTTTATTAAATTCTCCTCCAGTGACAAGTGTGATATCAATCAGTCCTCTAGAATTGGATCCTACAAAGCTTGTACCTGGGGGGAATTTCTATGAAGATGTCAACAAAACAAGCAGGATTACAGTTCTTCTGTTACTTTTGTGTTGCTTACACACTGTGTAAAGGAGACACAGTGGAAGAGATTGATTGAATTATGTTAACATAGAATTTTTGGGGTACTTTTTTTTTCATCCTATTATATCTGAATGCCCCTTTAATGGAGAAATTTAACTGTTGGGATAGGACAAGAAGTAGATGTTATAAATTAAATAAAGAATCAATTTACATTAGATATTGAAGGAAACTCTTCCCTGTGAGGGTGGTGGGGCCCTGGCACAGGGTCCTCAGAGCAGCTATGGCTGCCCCATCCCTGGAAGTGTCTCAGGCCAGGTCGGATGGGGCTTGGAGCAGCCTGGGATAGTGGAAGATGTCCCTGTTCCGTGGAGGAACTGGTCTTTCAGTTCTCTCCCAACCCAGGCCATTCTGGGATTCTGTTGCCATGATGCTGTTTTTGGCGGGAGGAGTTCCTCTGAATCTGCAAATCTGATGAAAACTGTTTTCTGTTTTGACTTGTTAAAAACAGGATAAAACATAGGCTGGTGTTGACAGTGCTGGCGTTTCCAGGCAGGCTCAGATGGCAGATCCAGCTGGGAAATTCCCATTCCAGAGGGCAGAGCAGCATCCACACCATGTCCAGAGCCAGAGCATGGCCCTGAACCCACAGTCCTCCATATGCAGCATGACCTGTGTCTGATACCAAAGCCCTGAAGCCTTAGGATGAATTTTCCCAAGATTTATTAGTTTATAGCACTGGGGGGGGAAGTGTTTGCTCATATCCAATAGCTTTATGCAGTTAAAAAGAAGGGAATCTGGAGAAGCCTGCCTGGCCACGTGCTCCCTGCTCCCTGCCACTGCAGGGCTCTGGGAAGGGATGGCTGTCAGGGTTTGTTTGGGTCTGAGCAATTTTTCACAAGCTGGGAGAAAGGTTTTCCCATTTCTTGGGGAGAGGAAAGCAAAACAGGTACAGCAGGTCAGTTTGGGAATCTCATTTCATTTCTGAGTGCAGGGAATCATTACTAACCTAATTTCCTTTGAGATTGGGTTTTCTAAGGTGTGACTCTTGTGTGAGCTGTTTATTTTTTCCATCCTGCTGGAGATTCTTGCTCTATCCTCTCCATGAGGTTTTCCCTGTGTGTGGAAGTGTTTTATGCAATAACCCTCTCTGCTTTGGGGTCTGCAGCCTGTGCAGTGACCAGTCTGTGAAGGAGTTTGTGACCTGCCTCAAAAAGAAAATAAATGTCACAAGGTGCAGGGGGCTGGGACAGGGACACAGCAGGATTTGCCCTGGGAATTAGCCCTCCGTGTGGCACTGCTTGCAGCCCTGCTGAGTGGCAGGAACTGTGGGAATTCTGGGCCTTGGAAGCTCACATTCCCTTCAAAGCATGCCGGTGTACAGGAGAGGCTCAGCAGGCAGGGACCCCAAACCTGGGAGGCTCCCGACGTCCAAGCCACGTTTACCTGCTGGGAGACATCCCATTGTCATGGCCAGCAGTAGGATACATTTTCCTCGAGGAAGTTCCTTCAAAGGAGAAGTCATGTGCTGAACTTGGAGAGTCCCATTTCCCCCTTTGGCTGCTCCCCATGTCCCACCTGGCAGCCAGCGGGCAAGGGTGGCCCTGAGCCTGTCCCTGTCCCTTCACCATCGTGGCTTTCCTTGGACATGGAGCGAGGCCACCCCAGTGCCCAGCAGCGTGTCCTGCTGCCCCGCTGGCTCCAGGGGGATCCGTGTGGGATTGGCACTGCTGCCATAGCTGTGCTACATGCCTGGATATGCCACTTGTCACCTGGATGTCACACATGAGGTTCCATTCATAATGAAAGGATGGTTCAGTTTAAAACAGAGGCATCGCTTTTTGCATGGAATATTCTCCTCTTACCTGCAAGCAGAGTTCCTTTTGGCCCAGAATATTTGTTACTTCCTTAAGATCCTGATTTGTTTCCTTTTCAAATTGCCTGCTTACATGTGCCTCAGTGCCTCCTTGGAGCGGGGCCGTCACCAGGAGCCCTCCCAACACCCAGCAGGAGTCAGAGCTGCTCTAGTGGCTCCCTGGTTCTGCAGGGCAGAGCACGGTCATGGGGTGGAGGGGTGAGCAAGAAGCCTCCTGTTATTTTTTTTTTACCCATCCTCTCTGCCAAACGGCCTATTTTCTGCCCCTAATGGTTTCTGCCTAACAAATGGTGTTTCTTTTTTACAGCGTTATGATCCTGGACTTGTTGTGGTGATGGTAAACTTAGCAGTGGTAATTTTTTATTTTCAGACTGAATTACTCCTTTGTCATCAGTGCACCAATGTTAGGCTTACTTTCTCTGTTGTAGCCATCATCCTTCTGCTTGGTCTTTCATTTTCCTTTCCTTTCCTTTCTTTATGCACACTTGTCTGATCCTTGTTCATTAAAGGGTATTGCTAAGAAGGGATGTTTCTGTTTGTGTTAGAACTGCCAAAATCAGTTTAAACATAAATTTTTAATACTGTCCAAACTTGATTTTTTTTCCCCCAACACGATGGGCACTAGCACTTGCTACTGCAATTTCCAAATAGATTTTGAATTTAAAAAAACCAACCCAAAAAACTTTGACTGCCTTAGAAGGCAAAAGTACTGATGCATTGTTTGTGTACAGGGGTTTACCAGGCCAATGAGGCTGCATCGAAAGATCTCAATTGCTGGAGAAACAAAACAAAAACGAACCAAAAATACCCAAAACCAAACCAAAACAAAAAAGAAAAAGCTTGAAAAAAATTTGAATAATAAATTGTTGGCACTTGGTGCCAGCCATTCCATTTGGGTTCACCACTTACCAGTAAATCCCTGACTGAGACGTTATGAAAGTGATATTGCACCTAGGAAGTCATTTTTATAACCTGTCTTTAATTTGGTCCTTTTGCTAAAAATTGCAGTCACTGCTTACTGTATTATACCATTGGGCATAAGAGAAACCTTGTCAAAGATGAGCATTAAATATCCAAAGGAAAGCTCAATCCAAACCATTTCAGGTCAATGTGATCACTACTTTTGGACCTGATGGATACCTGCCTGTCAAATTCCTGGGCATATCAACAAAACCACAAAGCAATTAATTAAATGGATTTATTTCTGAATAAAACCACATGTCTGTACTTTAAGGTTCAAAAGCCCCTCTAGGGCTGTGTTTTTGGCAGGAATTATGGGTGATGCTGGCAAAGAGTTCACACCTATCCAGGTTTTCTGAGGTAGTTTTAAAGACTTTAACCTTTTGCACATGTGGATGGCAGTGGAGTATTTCGGCATGACTCCAACGTGTCGATCTTTTAGCCCAAAGGTATAATACCTGTGTATGTGTGTATAACAAAAGAGTTGTTTACACCAAACAAGAGCAATAATAAGGGAAGTAAACATTCTGTTTTTTCACTCAAGGTTTGCACTGGAGAAGGTAAGTACTTTGTCAGTGGGTTACATCACAACCACCAGTGCCAGTTGTGATGTAAAAATCAAAATAATAATAATTTAAAAAAAAAAAAAAGCTGTGGTAGTAAAGTGCTTGTCTGCCCCATTTTGCTTTGTTTGGCTGGTTATGAGTGGATTAAAGATATGTTTTTTAAAAAAATAAATCTCCGGCATAGTTTGATTAGTTCAAAGTCAATTTTCTTCGCAACCAGTCCTTTTCACAGCTTACAGGTGACACGGCGGGGCCAGAGCATCGCTCCAGGGCTGGGGGAGCAGGGACCCACCCCCGGCCTAGGCTGGGTGGTTGGGATGGGGGAAGTTTGGCTTCTGTGCCATCCTTCTCCTCAGCATTCCTTACTCCTGGGGAGGGCAAAAGCTGGTGGGAGGGAGGCTTCCACATCTCTTACAGGGAAGTTCTAGTAGATTATTCATGAGCTGCAACAGTGAAATGTGATTAGCAGCTTCTTCACTCTTATGGGAAGATGAGGAGCCTGATGTGGAAGCCTTGAGGAGAAGGCTCAAGTCCTGTTACTAGCCCCGCCCCAGGGCTTGTCATGGGGGAACATTAACCATGAGAAGCTTTTACATGAGCAGTTAATGTTCAGAAAAATGCACTTATCATCCTGGGTGCCGTTCGGAGCTGGGCGCAGGGTTGGCTGTAAGCTGTGAGAATGGCTCGTGTTTGGTTCACTGTAGCTTTCTGGTCTCTGCACTCCAAGGCAAGATCTCTAACCACCCAAACCCAATGTGTACAGTGAGCTGTGGTGCTGGGCTGCTGCTGACCCCTCTCTGTGTGTTCCTCTTGCAGGGAGGACAGATCCCATCCCTATCGTTGTCAAGTATGATGTCATGGGCATGGGCCGGATGGAGATGGAGGTGAGCTCCCCTCACCCCTGCACAGCTTCTGGGGAGTGGGTGGGAAAGACATTTAAAGTGAGAGTTGATGCATCCAAGGCAAAGAACAACTTGCTCTTGAATCAGCGCAGTAAGAAAACACTTGTCTGCAAAATGCATCCTTGTCTGCAAAATGCATCCTCAGGCTCCCTGTGATTCTGAGTTCTGGGGTCTGGATGCTCCCCAAAATCCCTGGGCTCTGAGATTTCCCCTCCCCAAAGCTGTCATGGGCCTGCCAGAGCCCTCCACATCAGGAGGATTAATGACCTGTTTTACACTTGGGGTGACAAAGCAGGGAAGGCAAAGTACAACTTGCATAGATTCTGTTTCAGCTGAAGTTGTTAAGTTGTGCTTTCTGGTAGATTTGATAGTGCAATGTCTTTATGGACCAAATTGCATCTCTTCTCTATTTTTTTTTTTAAACAGCTCGACTACGCCGAGGATGCCACAGAGCGGAGGCGAGTGCTGGAGGTGGAGAAGGAAGACACCGAGGAGCTGAGGCAGAAGTACAAGGTACAGAGAGAAGGGCATCAACATCAGTGTCTGTGGGCTGGTTGGGAAAAGATCTGTTCTGATGGGGCTGAGTTCTCCTGGTTCTGCTGCAGTGATGGTGGTAGAAATTGACCGCTCTTGGGTTTGGTCATTGTGGAGATGATTTATATTTTAACACACTGGTTATTCACTTCCTGGCATCAACCTTCCTGTTTGTTTAGCTGCTGAAGTGCCCCAGGACAGCAGCAGGGCTTTCTCCATGTGCTTTGCTCCTGTTCTGGAAGGAGCAGTCCTGGGGTGAGCAGGATGTTTCCTTCCCTACATCCAGGGCTGCCAGATTTTTCAAGTGAGCCTGCCATGTCAGGACAAAACCTGCAGGTGGTAGAGGGGCAGTTACCAGCTGCAGGAAAGGAGCTCTTGTGTTGTACTGAGTGAGGAGTGAGCAGTACATTGTGATGTTATTGCATAAATCCTGCTTGCTTTGGAAAGGTGGGACATGGCTCCAGCCTGGAGAAATCGATGGGCTGGAGCTCTTTGGAAGAATTGTTCAGGCAGCATTAAAAAAAGACAAATTCTGTATTTCTATGGGATTTACAAAACCTGTGGGGTTGTTTTGTAAGCCAAAGGCTGATAAAAATGAGCTGTGGTGTTGGGATTGAGCGTGACATGCAGGAGCATTCTTGGATTAGCAGTAACCAGGTTCTCTGTAGAGACATGGTCTCTGCTCATCCTTTAATCCACTCTTCTGCTTCCCAGCCCTACAGTCCATCAGCTCTGAGGAAAGCCTGCTTGTTCAATTGTCCAGAGATTTGAGGAGTACCAGGGTTGAGGAAGAGCCCAAGACATCCAAATGAAGTGTCAGTCTTGCATAAATTTTAATTATTTCAGAAATAATGGGAAAGTAGTTTCAATGCCATTAAAATTAAACATAACCTCGGCAAATCTAAAATTCCATTTCCCCAGTTGAACAGTTAATTCTTCAGGCAGTTTGTTCAGCTGTGAAAATTTATAGCCTCCTCTCATCTCCTCTCCTCTTTTTTTTTTTTTTTTTTTTTTTTTTTTTTTTTTGACCTT
>VXBC01007197.1:319238-335645 GCA_013399945.1 Ploceus nigricollis
TTTTTTTTTTTTCTTTTTTTTCTTGAGACCTTGACTTGCTTGGTAAGTGAACTGCGGGTGTTTGGGTACCCAGGGGGGCTGTGGACTCCGCATCCCTGGGAAGGTTAGATGGGGCTTGGAGCAGCCTGGTCTAGTGGGAGGTGTCCCTGCCCGTGGCAGGGAGTGGGACTGGGTGAGCTTTAAGGTCCCTCTCAACCAAAACCATTTTGTGATCCTGGAGTTCTGGAGTGTTTACAATTATATTTCCAAACACAGCCCAACCTCTGTTGCTCTGAGACTTTTTTTCTCTTCCTGCCCTCATCCAGCACAGGTTTTTTTCAGGAGCTCTGGAGCAGTAGCAGTCTTTCCTGGCTCCAGTGGGTTTTTATGAGCTCAGTTCATCCTTAGCCTCTTGCATTTTGGTATTAATCCGTGAAAAATCTCTGCAGCCGTTACTTTCTGCTGTTCCACAGGAGTCCATTATGTAACTGCCGATGGTGGTGTGTCCTGATCAGCCATTCAGAGAGCCTCAGAGAATTTCAGATAACTCTGCAGCCAAGAAATGTGTTTTAATTCCCTTCTTTTGTATAAATTCTGATCACTCAAATGGCTGGGTTTCATTGTTTAGCCACAGGATGCTTGCTCAAAAAAACCTACACATGGCACAGGAAGCTTGTCTGGGATTCAGAGGAACTTTCAACGTCCGTGTTCTGTGGAGCTCACGCTGCTCTGTTTTCCTTTCTTGTCTTCCTGGGGACCTGCCTCAGGCTCAAAACTCCTGATTTGTTGATGTTTTTCTTTTCTTTTTTTTTTTCCTTGACCAGGGCATCTGGTAATAGATGGAAGCAGGAAGTTGCTTCCTTTTTTATGTAGAAGTGAACAGTGCTTGAAATTGAAAACAATCCCAAACATGAGCACTAAAATTTTTTAGATATTTTTTTCTTCTCCTCAGGAGTTGAAATTTTTAATATACATTTTCTATCATATAAAACATGCTCAGTAATGTTATTTGAATGCCATTTTGATGTGATAACTAGGAGATAAACCATATTGCCTTGAACAAGATCTGAAATTCAAAGGAAAAACCTTTCAAAGTTTTCTTAAACATTTGCTGCCTCCTCTTGCTGAGGAAGGAAGCTTCCCATAGGAGGTTTGTATTGAAGATGGAAAAAAAATCCTTAAGTGCTTTTTCTCTAATGTTAGGCTGGTTTTTTATATAATTTCTCTTTATTCCAGTTGAAATGCCTGTGGTCAGTGGTTATATGGGGAGTGCTGCAGTGAGTACAGTGGGCTTTGTGATGCAGCATTTGTAGCTGATTTTGAGTAAAACCTTCCACCTCCTCAGGGTAAACCTCCCCCAGAGAGCTCGTGAAGAGTGGTGATGTTTTATTAATTCTGCTGATGAGGTTGTAATTGATACAGCCTAGCAAGAGGGAACAGCTGCTTAGCCCTGAGGTTCCTGTGTCCCAGCATCAGGTGTGTCTTGGAGCCCCCCAGATGTGCAGCAGCCGTGGGGACAGCACAGGCTCCTTCCACACCTGGATTTCCAGCCAGTGCAGCCACCTGAGGGACTGGGATTTCCCCAGTCCCAGAGCTTGATGCATATTCAAAACCTGTAGAAAAAGAGGGGAGGATGTGGCTGTTGCCAGGTGAGACACCTCATGTCTGCCTGAGGTTTGGTTTTCCACCTGTGCAAATGTTCAGTTGTAGAAGGGGAAAGACCCTTGTCAGCACCCCGAAGCTGTCTCCCCTCCATTCCTCCCTCCCCATTAAATGCAGCTCCCTGTGCCCACTGCAGTGTGGGCACTGTGCTGAGCCCAGCCTGAGGGGCAGTTCTGCTCCTGGGAATATTTCACTGGAGTGGATTGGGCTCAGCAGGCTCTGAAGGGTAATTCCCAGCCAGAGCCAAGTTCCTCCCTCCGGAGTTCAGGCAGCCAAACCAAGATCAAGCAGATATCTCTTAGCACTCAGAATGGAGCAGTGTCAGCTTTAGAGGTGTCAGGTTCTGTTCCCAAGGCAGGGATCCTCCTAGGTTTGATGCCAGTATGTCTCTGGGTTAGCTCGAAGCTTTGAATCTCTCCCTGGTGCACAGACAATCCAGGAGATCCCCTGAGGCAGAGCTGCCTTGCCCCATCAGCACTGCAGGCCTTGTTTGAAGCAGTCTTCTTTTAGTGCTACTTCTGCTATGACCAGGGGATGTTCAGTCCTTGTGGGCCCCTTCCAGCACAGACTATTCTGTGATTCTGGCTAACAAATAGCGCTGAGGTCGGCAGCATTGCAAAGTTCTGGAATCCCTCCTGTGAATTTGCAAAGGCTGCTCAGCTTAGTAAGCTGGGTTCAGTAAGGCCAAGTGCTGGGACCTGCATTTGGGTCACAGCAGCCCCATGGGAGGTTCCAGGTGGGGGCAAAATGACCGGAAAGCTGGACAGAACCTGGAGGTGCTGGTCAGCAGCAGCTGGACATGAGCCCAGGTGTGCCCAGGTGGGCAAGAGGCCAATGGCACCTGTCCCAGGACTGGGATGGCAGCAGGACCAGGGCAGTGACTGTTCCCTGAGCTGGCTGTGTCCAGTCCTGGGCACCTCAAGTGCTCTGTCCAGTCCTGGGCACCTCAAGTGCTGTGTCCAGTCCTGGACACCTCATGAGAAGAAGGACCCTGAGGGACTGGAGAGTGCCCAGAGAAGGGAATGAAACTGGAAGGGGCTGGAGCCCCAGGAGTGGCTGAGGGACCTGGAAAGGGGCTCAGCCTGGAGAAAAGGAGGCTCAGGGGGGCCCTTCTGGCTCTGCACAATTCCCTGACAGGAGGGGACAGCCGGGGGGGTCGGGCTCTGCTGCCAGGGAACAGGGACAGGAGGAGAGGGAACGGCTTCAGGCTGGGCCAGGGTGGACACCAGGAGGAATTTCCCCATGGAAAGAGTGGTCAGGCCTTGGAAGGTATGGCCCAGGGAGGTTTGGAGTGCCCATCCCTGGAGGTGTCCACGGAATTCCTGGACATGGCACTGAGTGCTCTGGGCTGGGGACAAGGTGGGCATTGGATACAGGTTGGACCCAGTGATCTTGGAGGTGTTTTCCAACCTCAGTGATCCTGTAATAAATATAATCAATGTACACTAAATTTTTATTAAGCACTGTTTTTCCTTAAAGGACTAACCCATCATCTTCCAGGCTGTTCTACAGGACACTTAACAGAAGCAATTTATTGTTAATTTTTCAGGATTATGTTGATAAAGAAAAGGCCATTGCCAAGGCTTTGGAAGACCTCAGAGCAAACTTCTACTGTGAACTCTGTGACAAGCAGTATCAGAAGCACCAGGAGTTTGACAACCACATAAACTCTTATGACCATGCTCACAAGCAGGTAACCAGTTGTAGACAGCACAGTTCATCTGTTTGATGTTTATTGTGGTGGTCTTGTTTGTGATTAATACTTGGAGTTTCCCTGGTGTATTTGTTTTCCTTACTGGTCCAGGAATAGGTGTTTTGTGTCGCTGGATAAGAGTTTTATGCCTATCATTCATTTAAGAACAGAAAACAACAGAAGAACCCCAAGCCCCACTCCATGACTGGCATCAAGGAACCCCACTTCTGAAAGACCCATGGGCAGGGATCTGCTGGTGTAAAACTGAGGAGAGTACACGTGGAGGTGGATGGCTCCCAGCTTGCTTTTAGCATTAGTGCAGCTTTGGGGAGTGATGATTCCCCACATGTGAGCATTTTACTACCTGAGTCTGTGTTCTGTGGAGTTACTGAAAACAGACTAGGAAATAATGGGCTGTGTCAAAAGAATCCTAAGAAAGAAGCATGTCCCAAATTCTGTAATTCTCAAGAGAAGGTGGGTTCAGAGTCTCTGTGGAGCTGGCTTTTTTCCCAAGGTAGGGATGTACTGTAGTGTCTGCAGGGTGCTTCATGCTGCACAGTAAGTAATGAAAATTCTTGTGTTAGCCTGATCTGTTTGACCATTTAAGCTGTTAAATGAGATGTAACTGCACAGCAGATAGCAGTGTTGGGCTCCTCCAGGGCTGGAAGGGCTCAGAGGAAGGGTTTGATGTTCCTAGTCATAAATTTTAACAACACAATCATCAAAATGCTGGTAACTCGAGGAGGATGTGCTGTAGAGCTTGCAAAATAGCAGTGAAAACAGCTTAAAAACAAGAATGTGGCTTTAGAGTATGATTTTTGTTTGTGTGTATTAAGTGTAGAATATGACAGAGAATCTGCTTTGGACTAAGGGAGTCTTGTCAGGAATTCTCATGGCAGGGCAGTTGGGCTCTGTGAAGAGGAGTGGTTTGGTAGAGTCAAGAGCAGAAATTCATTTATTTCCTTGATTATTGTGCAAGGGGGTGGTTTTGGCCAAGCTCAGTCGTGGCACCTGAGAGCAGAGAATTCCTTGGAAGGTCTCCATCAGTTTGGCTGAAACCCGAGTGCAGTGACCTGCATTAATCTGGGAGGTGGCAGGACCTGTTTGTGTCACATTCTTGGTGTGCTGGTGCCGTGGGATTCCATGAACTGCTCCAGCCCTCGGTGACTGACAGGGCACTGACACGAGCCTGGCCAGGCACAGAGCTCTTCCAGCAGCTGCAGATGCTGTGGAGGAGGAAACCAACCTGTGGAAAACAATAAAAGGAGCCATCAGCAGGAGTGGCCTGAGAGAAAAATGTCTTGTGTGCACACAGGGTGGGGTCATCTCATCAGGAGACAGAATTTGGAGGTTGCTTGGTACTGCTGATTATTTTGAGAGGAATTATGTTCTTGGATAATTCCATCCATTGCAGTCACTTCAGGCAGGCTTTGGAGAAAATGAGCCTCCAAACTCTGGCTGCGTCACCCAGCATTAATTTCTAGTTACAGAGGGATTTAAACAAAGAAGCAATCATGCTTTGCTTAGGGAAAAAATTGCTTGTCCAGCTTTGTCGGGCTGAAATGTGTGTGACCCTGCTGGGTCAGCGTTCAGGGAGTGAACTTGAAACCCTGGAGACAAAATGACAGTGAATTTGCATAAGGAACATTATCTCTCTGCTGTGCTCCCTCCTGCTCCAGGGAGGCTCATACCCAGCAGTCCAGTCAAAATTTTAAGAGAGTTTAAAAAAAAAAGCTGTGCTTTTGATCTGTTGCACGTTGATGTTTTATAGTTTGTCTCTTTGGACAAGAGGGTGAGGTTGCAGAAAGGTGAGCCTAAAGTTTTTGAGGAAAAACATGAGGGCCACCAAAAGTAGGCCATCAGTTGGCTTTCTTGGAAAGAAAGGCCATTACAGTATCTTAGTCATAGCAACCCAGCTTGGTATACATCATCTGCAAGATTTTGTTGTCTCGGTGGTAATTTTTGAGGCAACAGAGCTTGTTTTTGCTTTTTTCTTGGCTCAGTTTCCACAGCATTTTTGCTTTTAAGTATTTTTAGTTCCACATCCCGCTGACGTTGAAGTGTTTGGTTATCCCTCTGTGGCTCTGCGAGCATTAGGCTGTCCCTGTGAATAGATGTTCCATCCTCAGATCCCTTTCCACTCCCGAGTTATAAAGACACTGTCTTGTATTCCAGGAAGGAACTCGGGATTATTGCCCAACAGGGATGATAGGTAAGTGTATTGATCCCAACCGGATGAATTTTGGACTCAACAAAATTGTCTCAACACCAAACAATTAAAGGGGAGGTTTATTCTCTTTACTTCCTGCCTGTCCTGGTTTCATAGACCATTTGGCTATATCTGAATCAACCTCAACACCAAGTTTCTCCAAAAGGCAGCATTTCCTTACCTGGGAAAAGATCCTTGTGTTTATTCTCCCAAACCACTGGCATGTTTTAGCCATTGTGTTGGAAGTGTGCAGTGTTGTTCTGGAGCTGGTTTTAATTAGGTTGATACTTGATGAGAAGTGCAGCTGTTTTAAGGACCAGTCACCCTCTGGTCAGCACATGGCCTGTCCCTCTCAGGGGACTGCAAGCAGCTGGAGTGGGTGCAGGTGGCCCTGCAGGAGGGACAATAAGCTCAGTTCTCTCACACACCCTGCAGTGAGCAGCTGGAAAGGCTGCATCTCATAACTTCTTGTACTGCTGATGATGTCTTTAATGGGGGTTTTTTAGCTGTAGGATTTTGATCTTGAAGGCCTGGTAGGTTATGAAGGGCCCCACTCCTGATGATGCCCAGTCCTGACAGTCAACAGAGTAATAATTAATAGTAATTAACAGACAGAAGTTGGCAAGTGTAGAAAGAAAACTTCTGCATCTAAGAAGGATCTTGGGTGATGAAGATGGACCCATTGTATATCCCTGGAAGTGTTCAGGGCCAAGTTGGACAGGACTTGGATCAACCTGGGATAGTGCAGGGTGGCCCTGCCCATGGCAGGGGGTGGAACAAGGTAATCTTTAGGATCTTTTCTAAGCCAAACTAGTCTGTGATTCTGTGATTTTTGTGCTGCTTTCCTGCAGATCCACAATGTCCTGATCCTTGGGAGCTCCCACAGTCCTAGAACACTCTGGTCTCGGTGGGAATGTGTCCTTAAGGCATTACACCTGTGAGGGCTCCTTATTTAGTTTGGGGTTTTGACATTAAGATAAAGACCTCATGTTAGATTTGTGTGAAGATGACTGTGAGCCCCTTGTCTGGGTTGTGCCCAGTCTCTGTGTTCCTATCAAATAAACCTGGATGTGCAGGGCCCAGCACCTGAAGCAGCCTGCAAGAGTTATGGTTGGAATTACCTTGTGTGTCACTTATGTAGCATTTACAGTCAGCTTTTACTGTGGGGGATTTTAAACAATCCAAGAATCTGGAGAATCTCCCACCATCACCTTGTTCTGCTCGTGTGCCTGCTGAGGGCTCAGGCTGTTTACTGAGTCACTGACCCAACAGAATCAAAACATTCCCCTTCTGCATTGCCTGTGAAAAACAAACATGTTCCTGAGTGAACCTGTGCCAGGTTCCCTGGGAGAACACAAACCAGCATTGAAATGCAGATTTTATGTAGCTGGTTTTCCCCCCTAAGTATGTGGTGTTTTGGAGGTGTAGGTGATTAATTCTGCCTGGATTCTCTTTGTAAAAGGGCAAAGGGAGTGTATTCCATAAAGAAGTTCTTTGGGAAAGAGGGTGGAACTCAGAACTGAAAGTATAGATGTGCAGTTCTCTTTGTGCCCTAATTAGCTGCATCTTTGCTTCTCATGCTGAGGGGGAGGGATCTGTTCAAGCACAATAAAATTACCAAGACAGTCACTGCTGGGGTTGAGGAATACTCTGAATGCAAGCCCTGAACTTTGTGATTTGGGGAGACCTGAGATTTCCAAAACCTTGGGCCTCCAAGCAAGGCTTGAATGGAGAAGACTGAGGAGGGAATCTCTGAGGTACTTGGTGTTACATGGGAGGTTCTTCTGCTCCAGAAATGCTTTGCCCTCAGAAGACCCACCAGTTAACAATAAAGGGGCTCCAAGAGAACTGGAGAGGGACTTTGGATGAGGGCACGGAGTGATAAAACAAAAGGGAATGGATTTAACTGAAAAGGGGGTAGGTTTGGGTTAGAGATTATTAGGAAGTTCCCCCAGTGAGGGCGGGCAGGCCCTGGCACAGGCTGCCCAGAGCAGCTGTGGCTGCCTCTGGATCCCTGGAAGTGCCCAAAGCCAGGCTGGACACTGGGGCTTGGAGTAGCCTGGGACAGTGGGAGGTGTCCCTGCCCATGGCAGGGGTGGCACTGGGTGAGCTTTAAGGTCCCTTCCAACCCAACCCATTGTATATATTTCTTAACTAGGCTAAGAAAAATACTGATTCCTTCCAGGGAGGAAATTAAGATGAAATAAAACAGCATTTGCAGGCCATTTCCCCTCTGTTCTTCTCACTTCATTTATAAGCGTGCAAAGAATGTTGATGACCAAAGATAAGCCAGGCTTGTGTTCTCACTTCAGTAAAATGATCAAGATTGCCATCCTTTGAGATTGTGTTTCATGGTGTCGTTCACTCCCAAAAGCTTTTGGGGCAAAGAATCAAGCAGACATCAAAAGTTCAGAAAGCAAGAAATCTGCTGGCACTGAATGAAAAGTACATTATTATTATTTTATTTAATGTGGGTTGGCAGAGAGACATGAGAACAATGGCAAGGGAGGAGGGGGCTCTGATGTCATGGGCACTGCCTCCTGCCTCGAGCCCCAGAGGTGGATCTGCTTTGACCCATCTCAATATGAGGCTTGGCATGAAAGTCTCACATCTTCAGGTCTGGTGACAGTGTGACAATGCTTTTGTCTTGTGAGAATAACAGGGGCTCTTTCTGCTCTGCACTTTTAGGCAAAGAATGTCTCTCAGTGAGCCTCAGTTCAGTGGTGCTTTGTCAGCTTAAACGGAGAAAATCCATTTACTGCTGGTCCTGAGCCTGTAAAGCTCTGCACCCCAGCTGGGTACTGGGCAAGTCTTACCTGGTACCATCTCATCAGCAAAATCTGGGGTGTGCTGAGTTTTTTCATGGCCCTGAGGCTGCCAGAGCTCCAANTATGATCCAGTGATTTTCCTGTTGCAACAGTTCCTGACTCCTGCTCGCCCCCCTGGATTTCCCCCCTTTGCTGTGCCTGGGATGGGCTCTCAGGAGCTTTTCAGCAGTGCTGTGGTGCAGCTGGTTTAAACTGATTTGTGAGAATTGGAAGGTACTGGTGGTGTTTGCCAGTTTGGCCCCTCCGGAGCCATGCAGGGATTGGGAGATAATCCAGCACTGTGGCCTCTCTGTACTGCAGCCAGAGGTAGCTGCAGATTTGATACCAAACCTGCTCTTTAGGAACTCGATTTGCACTCCCATGGAAATGCAGAGACTAGTTTGGAATTTTGTTAGAAACAAGGCTGGAAATTTAAAATACAATTCTTTGTTCCAAAGCTGAGGAGGGTGGAAGCTATTAATAGACCCCAGGAAGGCTGGAGGTAGTGAACTACTGCCTACAGCATGTGGAAATCTGGAGAAATTTTATGTAAGTGCTGGTGATTTGTGTCACTGCTGGTCACTGCAGTGTAGTCCTTCTGACAGCTGAAGTAATAAACCAGCAGAATATTCCTTGGCTTTATGGTCCCCATGATCCTGCAGTTTGAAAGGATGTTGCTGCTTGGATGAACTGCTGCTTCCTCAGAAAACACACTGCCCAGGGAGAAAAAAATGCCCCTAAATTTTGAAATCTTGTAATAGCATGAAGCATGTGTTTGATTTAATACAGGTTTGGTGGCTCTAATCCTGTTGAAAAAATCATTGTCTTGCTAAGCACAGTGGGAAGACTTTGAAAGGGAGGATTCACCCCAAAAGTATGAGTTCCCAGGGCTCCTTGTGGAGGGGAGAAGCTCCCTGAGGATGGTTGAGTGGCTGTGTCAAATCCTTGTTGGAATTCCTCCATGGTGCTGGGGAAGGGGCGGTTCCATGCACCTCCTGCCTCACTCACACCCACTCATATGGTGTGGTCCAAAAAGTCATTTAGAGGTTTTTGGGGGATTAGAATAACACTCTCCTCAGGATTAGATGGAAATTTCTTTAGTGTAAGCTGAGCTTAAATATCTGTTTAGTTCAATTGATTTCCTGGGCAGGCTGAGACCTGGAAGTGTGTGGGCAGCATTTCAGTGCTCCACGTGCTCCCTTCAGCCAGTGAAATTGTCTTTGGATTGCTCCTTCCCAGTCAGGATTGGGGAGCAGGGTGGGCATGGCTGTAGTGAACTGATTATCCACTCTGAATCACTGGATTCAGTGACATATTTGAAACAGTGAGGGGAGAGTTACAGGTTATTTTGAAAAGTTCTGGGTATTTTTCATTCCTGCAGCAGTTGTTCTTACAGATGAGCAGTATGGGCTCCTGTTTTCCCCCCTTTCCCTCCCCCAGGATGCATTTAGGGAAGGTAATGCAGTCCAGCCAGGTCTCTTGCACACCTGGAGTAAGTTCTGATGATAGGTCTGTTGGTTTAGGTCAGTCTAAGAAGCTGAGCTATGTTCTGTTCAGTATTTTGCATTTCCAAGGAGCTGGCACGGTGCATTTGTGAGCTCTTCTATCCTGTACTTCCCCAGCAAGACTCTTTTTCCTCCTGACTCCTGTGTGACAAAAAGAAACTCAGCCTTGAGATCTCTTGGTCCTTTGAAAACCAGACCAACTCTTCCCCAGTTTTGGAAGTACCAAATTCTCAGCAGTCTTGAGACGAGGGCCAGTGGTTTGTCAGCCTAAAGGGCCCAGGTTTGGGTGCAGCTGGGAGTTGCTGTGGTGCCTATTCTGGATTACAGTGCTTTGGGGTAGTTCATTTGCTTCACACCTTTAAATTTGAAGCGTTGAGAGTGGGAGGTTTGGGAGAGCAGAGACACACAAAGGTCAGCATTTAATAATGGACATTTAATTCTGTCTGCATTCAAATTGCCATGTAATGGAGGCAGGAGAGCCTGGGGGCAGCTGCGAGTTCCCAACAGCTCTGAGCCCAGTTTGTGTCCTGGAGGATGAGCAGGACCATGCCTGGGGGCACAGGGGGCTCTGAGTGCACCATTGCACCTTCCTCTTGAGAGGAAAAGGTCACAGTTCATGTCTGGTGTAAATAGCTGGGTCATACTTTTTTCCAAATGGGTGAGTGATCTCGAGACTTGGCATCAGCCCCCATTAAATAGTTTTGTCAGCTGTTGGTGGCTGTAACTTCCCAGAGCATTTCAGACACACTTTCAAAATCAGCATGAAAAAGCTGACAGCATTGCTCAGTCCATCTATTTATTTTTTTTTTCCTTCCTCTTGGAAAAAAATTTACTCCTCAACATTTAACATACACCACGAAACCCTTGAGCCCTTTACTTGTCCTGGTGAAAGTAGCTCTGCTGTTCCAGGTGGGATCATGGCTGTGTCCGTGCGTGTCCGTGTGTCCCCTGCTCCAGACCCCAGCTCGCTCCCGTGGCTCCGCTGGCTCCGCTCCCGCTCCGTAGAATAGCTGGCACACTCCCCCACAGCTCTCTAGTAATGCTTGCTTGGTTTTGGTTTTTTTTTTTTTTCCTCTCTTCCACTCTTGTTATATTTTTACTTTCTTTTTTTCTTTGTGATGTGACGTTTTCAGCTGATGTATTGAAAGCAAACCCTTCTAATTTGGGAGTCCAGATCACAAGAGTGAGTTTCTTTCTACTGGTGTCTGTAGTTGTATCTTTTTTGTGTGTCCTCCCCCCTGATTTTGGTAACAATCAACCACATTTAGTAAATACAATTAGGTAAGAGAATCCTCTGTCTTGTCCCTTTTTCACAAAGCAATGTTCTCTTTACATTGGGCCAGCTTAATTCCTCTAATTTGAGCTTTGGGTTGGTTTCCAGATCCACTGTTTCTGTGTGTGGCAGTCTGACTCTGCTCCAGGAAAGAGGCAGAGTCAGCCAACCAGAAGTATTTAGAATTCACCAGTGATTTGTACATCCTGTACAAGAATTGTTCCAAGGTGACTCCTGCTCTGAGTCCCGTTAGTCTCCCAGGCCCTGCATGAAATGCCTGAAAAACATGAAACTTTTTCCAAAAGCTGAGTACAGGATGCATTCTGGAACTGAGCCCTTTGAAAGGGTTTTGAATTGTGCACTAAAAAAGAACAATGAGTCCCTTTAGGATGGTAGAGGTCTGTCTTTGTTGCTTTCTGTTACTTAAACTTCTGTAGAGCACTCTAAAAAAATGTTGTGAATATCCACATATATTCCAGGAAAAACCAGCAGCCTCTTCTCCTAGTGCTCTGAGACAAGGACTTTCCAAAATGTTCTGAAGTCTTGGATGTTTATTTTCTATTAGAATTGACTACTTAGACTTCTTCAGTGATAATAGGATGTTTGAAATTCCTTGGGATTGGGTTTGCTCCCTCATGATAAGATTTCTGGGGAACTTGGTCCTTCTGCCTGCCCCCCCGCAAAGTATTCAACCCCAAGAAACCCTCCTGCCTTTAGAGCAGTTTGTTTCTTGACCCTCTCAGAACTACTGTCAGGAAAACAAGTAACTGGTTGTGGTGTATGTTGTACTCTGGATTTGCTTATGAAATCATTTGCATGGGATTTTTGGCTCCTTCTCCAATGTAATGGTACATTGCTTTTGTCAGATGTCATTCCTGGGTAGCTCTGGCACCAGCTAATCCCTCCTGTCCTTTGGCCCATGCTTTTGACTCGTGTCATGCACTGTTTGTCAAGTACATCTGCACGCTGCAAGAGCAGCAAAGTAAACAATCCTCCTTCTTTTCCCCTTTTCCTTCCAGAATTTGCTTGTTGCTTTGAAATCAGCTTTGTTGTCCATGCTAAAGAAAACCAGTATTGTTGATTGGAAAGGAGTATACACAGAACTTGAAGTCATAGCCAAAAGTGACCACCAGTTGTCTTTTCCTTCAGCTGCTGGGAGGATGGCAGTGTGCTCCGTGGGATTTGTTGAGCTAAGATGCTGTTGCTCCATCCTGGCTCAATAAATGTCCCTGGGGAGGGGCTTGACACCGCAATTTCCAGTGCTACAGCAAAGAGCTGCCCTTGGGCAAATCACAAACAGCTTTGATCTGATCCATCCCTGCTTTCTTTTGCCTCAGAGGTTGAAAGATCTCAAGCAAAGGGAATTTGCTCGCAATGTCTCGTCGAGATCCCGGAAAGATGAGAGGAAGCAGGAGAAAGCCCTGCGGCGCCTGCACGAGCTGGCTGAGCAGAGGAGGCAGCCTGAGTGGTGAGTCTGGGTGGTCCCCAGCACCCCTGGAGCCTGGGAGCTGCAGCCCTGGGCTGGGCTGGCACTCCTGCTTTGGCATACTGCACAGGCTTTGAGGGCAAAGCTTCACACTGGTGTTTGGGGGCTCATGCTGTGGTTTTGGTAGGCGTGAATTCACTAAACTGATCATGTAGAGTATCCCCAAATTGCTTTATCCAGCAATACATTTTCTTCAGTAATTTAATATTATGAAAAACTTTGAGTGGCTGTATAATGATATTTTAGTGCATGTCTGGGTGCAAGAGCACTTGAGCTGTGTAAGATTGTCTTCACTGAGGGATGGATCTTCCTGCAGAGGGACAGGGACACCGGTAAGCTGTGTTTTCTCTCTCCCCTGTTGCAGTGCTCCTGGAAGTGGACCCATGTTCAGGACCACCACGGTGGCTGTGGACGAGGAAGGTGGGGATGACGATGATTCCGCAGCCAACAGCGGCTCCTTCGTCCAGACGAGCTCCGGCCAGGCCACAGAGATGACCACGGACAGAGGCTTCCTGAACACTGGACAAGGCACTGTGATGCCAGGCCAGGGGGCACAGGCCATCAGCTTTGGCATTAAGAGCTCTCTGGGAACTCCGCTACAGAAGATCGGGGTGTCCTTTTCCTTTGCCAAGAAGACCCCAGTGAAGCTGGAGACCATCGCTTCTGTTTTCAAGGACCACGTGGACGAGTCCAGTTCTGCAGATGGGGCAAAAGGTGATGAGAGGGGGTCCTCGGAGGGTGGCAGCCTGCAGAAGTCTGGGGAGGGTGAAGGCACCAATAATTCTGATGGCAAGGCAGAGAACGATGACCAGCACGACAAGGACAGCGGGGCTCTGGCCAGCACCTTATCCAAACTGAAGAAGATGAGGCGAGAAGATGGACCAACAGCCGTGGAACCAGAATATTACCACTACATCCCCCCGGCCCACTGTAAAGTAAAGCCCAACTTTCAATTCCTGCTTTTCATGAAGGCTACTGAGCAAACGGAAGCGGAAAATGTGAACAAAAAAAACGCGCACGACGTGAAAAAGGGGAGTTCCCCCAAACCCAAGCCCAGCAAGCACACAGAAAAGGCTGCTGAGAGCACGGGACAGCAGAAGGAGCAGAGTACTACTGAAACTGCAGCTCAACAGGGCAAAACAGAACGAAAAGACATCCCAGAGAATGAAAATACACAGGAGAGCAAGCACCTTCCAGAGAGCAATCCCCCCGACCCAGACACTGCTAAAGAAGCTCCTCCTCCTGCCTCGGGCTGCAGAGATGGCTCTGAGGGACCAAAGCACCCCACGGGACCGTTTTTCCCTGTTCTGAGTAAGGATGAGAGCACGACACTGCAGTGGCCTTCAGAGCTGCTCATCTTCACCAAAGCTGAGCCGTCTGTGTCCTACAGCTGCAACCCCCTGTACTTTGACTTCAAGCTCTCCCGTAACAAGGATGCAAAAGGGAAAGGGGTAGAGAAATCCAAGGATCCAGGGGGGCTTTGTAAAGACAACGCTCAGAGCACAGAACCTGGTGAGGTGAGCAAAGCCAAGGAGGCCGAAAGTGTAGGGAACAGTTCTGCTCAGAAAATGGAAAACAAATCCCAGAGCAAGCAGGAGTCCGGTCTGGGAAGCGTCGGTAAGGGAGAGGGGGAGGACAGCGGTAAGAGTATAACGGGTAAGAGTAAATCTGGAAGGTCCCATAAACACAAAAAGAAAAAGAAGCACAAAAAGTCCAGCAGACACAAACGCAAACACAAGGAGGAAGCTGAGGAGAAGGCCCGGAAAGCTGAGCTGGGGGAAGAGAAACCCAAGAAACGGAAAAGGCACAGGCACAAAAAAGGTAAATCCTCCCTTTCGATGGAGTCAGACCGGGTGCTGAAACCTGAACTGTCTGAAGACTGCAGCCATTTCCAGAAGAAAAAGCGATGCTCCCAAGAGTCCCAGAGGAAATCCCTGTCTGCTGAGGAGGGAAGCAGCAGTAAAAAAGAAGACGGGGGTAACTCCTGCCAAGAGCACGGCAGCAAAAGACACAAGGCCGAGCTGCAACAGGTGCCTGGTGCGAGGAGGCGCTGCCCGGCTCTGTCCCAGGCCCGGAGCGGCTGCCGGAGCCGGCAGAGCAGCGGCGACGACGACAGTGACGAGGGCTCCCCTGGCAAGCACTGCCACCAGAAGTCCCCGTCGCAGTACAGCGAGGACTACGACTCGGGCAGCGAGCACTCCCGCAGCCGCTCCCGCTCGGGCCGCAGGCACTCCTCGCACAGGTCCTACTCCACCAGCTCGGACGCGTCCTCGGAGCACAGCCGCTACAGCCGCCACAGGAGCTACTCGGACGACAGCTACAGCGACTACAGCGACCGCTCCCGCTGCCACTCCAAGCGCTCCCAGGACTCGGAGGATGACTCCGACTACAACAGCTCAAACCACCGCTCGAAGCGGCGCAAATACTCCTCGTCGGAAGATGACTACAGCTCGAGTAGGAGCAGGTCCAGGAGTCGGAGCAGGAGCCGAACCCACCCTCGAGGCAGGTCGAGATCGAGGAGCCGGGGCAGGAGCCGCAGCAGCAGCTGCAGCCGCAGTCGGAGCAAGAGGAGGAGCCGCAGCGTGACAGGCCGCAGCTGGAAGCGCAGCCGCAGCTACAGCCGGGACCGCAGCCGCAGCACCCGCAGCCACTCGCAGAGGTCCCTGTCACGGAAGGGCTCACGGGGACACGAGAGCCCCGAGGAACGAAGGTCTGGCAGAAGGGACTTCATTAGGTCCAAGATCTATCGCTCCCAGTCTCCTCACTACTTCCGGACAGGCCGAGGTGAAGGGTCGCTGCTGAAGAAGGAGGATGGCAAAGGAGAGGATCTGAAAGGATCTAGCTCCCTGTCCCAGAACAGCAGCGGCTCTGGCATGGGCCGGGCCTCGGAAGGGGACTGCAGTCCTGAGGAGAGGAACTCTGTCACCGCGAAGCTGCTCTTGGAAAAGGTGCAGTCCAGGAAGGTTGAGAAGAAGCCCTGCGTCACTGATGAGATGCTGTCAGGGGCAAACAAAGTGGGCATAAAGCTCAAAGATCCTCCCCAGGGGTACTTTGGCCCCAAACTGCCTCCTTCCTTAGGCAACAAACCGGTTCTGCCCTTAATTGGGAAGTTGCCAACCGTTCGGAAACCAAACTCCAAAAGATACGAGGAGTCTGGCTTGGAGAGGGGCGAGGAGCAGGAGCTGTCAGATGCTGAGGATGGTTCCCAAGGCATGGAGGAGGGTCAGCTGGCTGGCCAGTCTCTCCTGGAAGATGTGGTGATGGTAATTCAGGACAAACCTCTGGATGAGCAGAAACGTGACGAAGCCTCTGTGGAGATGCCGTCCCTTCCCCTGGATGCGCCGGCACTCCCTGAGTGCTTTGGCTCCGGAGATCTGGTCATGCCACACAACTTCCTCTCTGATCCGAGCGATGGTGATGGGCTGGAGCCTATGGACAGGGGCAACCAGCCAGTCCCAGTGGAAACCAGTATGATGCCCTTAGTTCCAGATGTTGAGCACTTTCCTGGCTACGTGCCTCAGAGCGGGGAGCCAAGCATGGAAGGAGATCGGGAGGGGGGAGAAGATTCCTCTCTAGCCCCGCTGGAGAGCCAGCCCATCACCTTCACACCCGAGGAGATGGAGAAGTACAGCAAGCTGCAGCAGGCCGCCCAGCAGCACATCCAGCAGCAGCTGCTGGCCAAGCAAGTGAAGGCCTTCCCCGCCTCGGCCGCCCTGGCGCCGGCCGCACCCGCGCTCCAGCCTATCCACATCCAGCAGCCGGCGGCAGCGTCGGCCACGTCCATCACGACGGT
>VXBC01007198.1:6385-17093 GCA_013399945.1 Ploceus nigricollis
TGGGCCTGCCCCGCTCAGCCGGTTGGGTGGTGACAATGCTGTGGGTCCTGTGGGTCTGGCTGTCCTGTACCGTTGGGGTTGCACCCTTTAGGCTTTATTTTTTTTTCTTTCGGGGTGGCAGCTGCTGTTGGGTGGCCCCAGAGAGGCAGGTCTGTGGCATCCTCTGTGGTGGGAAACCCAGCAGGGTGGTGTGGCAGGAGCAAACCTGGGGAGCACCTTCNTTCTCCCCTTGCTCAGAACATGCTCTTTGAGAGCATCCAGGAGGGGAAGTATGAGTTTCCTGACAAGGACTGGGCACATATCTCCTTTGGAGCCAAAGACCTCATTTCCAAGCTGCTGGTGAGAGATGCCAAGAAGCGGCTCAGTGCAGCCCAGGTCCTGGAGCACCCCTGGGTGCAGGGGGTGAGTGTTGATGTCCCCTCCCTGCTCTCTGCTCCCAAAAGCTGGGGTGGGGAACACCTTTCTGCACAATCCTGGCTCTGACTGGCTGCATTTTGTTGCAGTGTGCCCCGGATAACACTCTGCCAACCCCCATCATCCTGCAGAGGTGAGTGTGGGTTGCCCTGGGACACCCACCAGCCCCCTGAATCCTGACTCCACTCCTCAGCACTACTGTCTGTTCCTTCTGCTTTTTGGGGGTCTGCCATGACTCTGTGTCTGGGCAGCCCTGCCACTTTGGGTTTGATTTTTGGTGTCTGGCGTGGCCAGCATGTGAGGAGGGACACCTGGATATTTGATCCCGACCTCCCTCCAGCCCCCCACGCCCCCCCTGAGCCTGTGCCTCCCCTGCAGGAACAGCAGTGCCAAAGAGCTCACCTCCTTTGCTGCTGAGGCCATCGCTGTCAACCGCCAGCTGACACGGCATGACGAGGACGAGGAGGAAGAGGCGGAGGAGGAAGCACGACCCATCATCATCAAAGCTACCTCACGGGCCATGCAGCTCTCCCCCCCCTCTGAGTCCAAGCTGGCCAAGCGGCGGCAGAAGAGCAGCCTGGCCAAGGCAGTGGCCTCTGGGCAGCACCTGGTGGCCCCGCTGGTCCTGGTGGCCGACCAAGCCTGAGTGGTGCCCCTCACACCTGCTGTATCCCATGTCCCCCCTTCTCCTCCTTTCTTTCTTCCCTTTTCCCTCCCTGACCCCACCGTTTCTGGCTAGTGACAAGATCAGGACTCGTCCCTGTGGCTGGTTTCCAAGGTTTTGCTGATCTTGTAGGTCTGGGGGTGGGAGGGTTTGTTTAAGATCTTTTTTTTTAAAGGTATTAAATCAAGTGTGAGGTTGCTTCACCCAGGGCACACTCAAGGACATCTGACAGACACACGGACTTTTGTTTCCCAGCTCTTGGTTTCTCCTCTGACATTTTTCCCCCTCCCTGACACCAAAGGACTCTTTGTATCCGCGGCTGCTTTGACGATTTCAGCTCATTTCATACTGTGAACAAAAGACCCTCGGTCGCGTTTTCAACAACGAGAGTTGCGTTTTAACCTCGTCCCTCCCCTCAGAGCTGCAGGTTTCTCTCCAGTGTTGGGATAGATCCCACAAAAACCCCTTCCTGGGGGTCCAGGAGGCACCTCCCGGGTGTGGGAGGTGTGGGAGCCCCTCTGTCCTGTGCTCGGGGGTGTCCCCAGCTCGGCTCCAGGGGGACACAGTGCAGGGAACCGCTCGGGCTGGGGAGAGACGGTGCCAGCAAGGGAGCAGTGCCCAACCCACCCTTTCTCCTTGGCCTCCTGCTTCCAGAATAAGCTATTCACCCCTTTTTTTTTTATTTTTGTCCTTTTTTTTTTTCCTTTTTTAATTACTGTTGGTTTTAAACTGCCAGCTGTGCTTCTCTACAGGGCACGGAGAAATGTCTTCCTTTCCTCCCATGCTCCGGCTGGCGGCTCCCTGGGGGATGCATGGGCATCCAGGGCTGTGCTCTTGTGCCAGGTCAGGTGTTGCACCCTGGGTTTTGGAAGGGCTGGTGGCTGTGCCCTTGGGGATGTGCATGGGGGATGAGGTGTTCAGGGTGGCCAGAGTAGCCAGAAACACTCTCTGGGAATTGTGTGCTCTGTGGAAAGCAAGGACCTCCTTAAAGAGCATCAGGACCTGCTGCAGGACAGTGAGACCTGCCGTGGCTTCAGGCTGGCCCCGAGGCTGCGGTGGCAGGAGGGTCGGGGGGCACAGAGGGTGCCCGATGCCCCAGGGGTGGCAGTGAGTGAGCATCCAGGCTGGTAGCAGCACCCAAAGGCTAGGGCACGGGGGAGCAGCCTGGGGACAGCTCGGGATGTGGGGCTGGAAGGTTTGGGGTCAGAGCAGCAGGGTCTTCAGCAGGGAGAGCGCTGGCGTGGGTGGTCATGCATGTGCATCCCTGCTCACGTGTGTTCAGGTGTGCATGGCGTTGTCCTTTCCTTGGAGTTTGCTTCAGGGTGGGAAGGACTCAGGACACTGAGTCAGGGCAAGGCCCTTGGCTGGTTTCTGGGTCTGTCCAGGGGAGCGGGGCCAGACCGGCCTCCAGATCCCCCTGGTCCCTGCCACAGGCACTGCTTGGGGTTGTGCCACCAAGCTGCACCCGCTGCCAGCTCCCATCCCACTGGGAGGGCAGTGCCTCCTTCATAGCCTCCTCCTGTCCCTTCTGACTCAGTGCTTTGAGCTTTATATTTTGCAAAAGCAGCCTCGGCCCATCGCGTGCACAGGTGAGGGTTTGGGAGGTCTGAGCTGGGGAACAGACTTCCCTGGGTCTTCAGCTGAAAACAGTCACTGTCTCTGGAAAAAAAGAAAAGAAAGTTCTCCTTTTTATTTTAAGACTGCTGACAGCAATACTATGCAATATATGTTGTTTTTTGTTTCAGGGAGGTGTGTGTGAGTTATCTTGGGAGATGATGATCTCGGGTGTTGATGGAGTTTAGGGCAGGGGCCATCTTCTCTCACCCTTCCCAACCTTTCTGCTGACCCAGGGGGGCTGGGCAGGGTGACTCCATCCCCATCCCACCCCCAAAACTGCCTCGCACTTGTGATCTCCCTCTCCTGTCTGTGTCCCCAGTCCCACTGTGCTGGGTGGGGAGGAGCAAGGCAGTAGTGAGGGGAGACCCTCCCTGCAGGCACCAGGACACCCTGGAGAGGCCTCCTTTAACAAAAAGAAAAAAAATCCATCTTGATTGTACATTGTTACTTTTTATAGCTTATTTTGTTTTATCAGTTGTAGATAAATCCTTGTTGTCTTATATTAAGAAATACTTGAATGATGTACAGTACGCGATGCCTTGAGCTGGTATTGTGAAGCTATCGTTGATGCTGCACGCCGCAGCCTTTTTTTAAAAAACAAAAAAATCATGGGAAGGGGATGGCAGGGGGATGTCTCCAAAATTTATCTGTCCCCCGTGCTGCTTTTGTTGGCAAACTGAGTTTCCCCTTTTCCCCCATGCGTAAGAGCGATCTCTTTTATATCTATATATATATATATAAGTACACCACACACTCTGGGGAAGGCCTGGGTGGCCCTGCCTGTGTCCCGTGGGTGTCCTCGGCCGGGGATGTGCAGCCAGAAGATGCTGTGGGAGTTTGTGGGAGTTGGAGGATGTGCTGGGAGCATCCGAGCTCGGCCTGGGCTCAGGTTTGCATTTCAGATGGGGTTTGGTGTGGACCTGGTGCTCCTGGCGTGGTACTCGGGGGTGACCCAAGGCCGGGTCTGGGCATTGGTAGAGAGTCTTTAAATGCCTCTAAGAGCCAGGAATCGACTGGAAAACATCCAGCTTGGCTGGTGGCAGCGCTGGGCACCCACAGGTGCCCTGGCGGGGCAGGTGTGGCTGGGGACACCCTTGTGCCAGGGCCAGATGTCCCTTCCCAGTGCCAGCTCCTCTCCCGGTGCGGTTTCCAGACAGATGCTCCCGTGGTCCAGCACCAGCGACCCCCTCTTGCCAGCACCCTTCTTCCTCCTCTTCCTCTTTCCAAACTTTCCCCACCCATAGAGCATCTATCTTGGAAACCAACTTCAAAATTTTTTCTTTTTTTTTAAGCTGGAAATGTTAAGTGTTTTCGCTTCCTCTCCTTCCCCCCCACTCTTCCTCCAGCCAACTAACTCGACTTAGAACTGGTTAGAAACGTTTACTGTGAAGCTAACTCTTTTTTATCAAACCAGGAGAAACTTTCTCCACTTTACAATTGATGAAGACTGCCAAAGCTGGTTCAACAAGAGTCACGTTAACGCACTGTTGGTTTGTGCAACAGCAGCCACTGCTCAGGGGCTGGCTGGGAAATAAAAATGATGAAAATATTAAAAAAAAAAAAAAGACAAAAAAAACAAAAACAAAAAAAAAAGAAAAAAACCACACAAAAAGAAGCACTTTACTGTATGTACCAGGTGACCTGATACAGCTGAATTGAAGTTTTCCTTTATAACAATTGTTGATGCCAGAATTTTGTATTCTGTTTTGTAAGAATTTAATAAAAATGCATTGAGACCTATATGGTGGGCAGGTGGCATATTGGATGGGGGGGTTGGGGAAGTGGGTGGCATCCAGGGACTCCTCTCCCCATTATCCTTCCCAACTCACTTGTTCCTGCCCAGCCTGCTGCTGGCCCAGCGTGGCTGGGAGTGTGGCTGGGGTGGGAGGCCAGGAATAGGGGCTGGCAGTGGCTCAGGCCCTGACTCACTTTTCCCAGCGGGATGGTGTGATCCTCTCAATCCCAATGGGAGCTGGAGGTCATGGGGCAGGGCTGTGCTCCCTGCCAGCTGCACCCAGTGGCCTTGGGACTGGCCTGCCACCCCCAGAGATGCTCCTGGCACATCCTCCCCACCCCTCCATGGGTCAGGGGGCAGAGGGGGACACTGTGGCAAGAGGAAATGTGGTGGGATAGGGAATGTAGTGGGGACTGGAGGTTGGAGATCAGGGTGTGGGAAAAAGGCTGTAGAGGCCCTCCTGAGCTTTCTTATATGGACAAGGCAAGACCTTGTGGAATTTAAAAAAAATTTAAAATCCTGACTTCTCTAGCCCTGCTGTTATGCTGGGAGATGGAGCTAGATCCCTCTGGATGCTATTGCCATGATGCTGCTGCCCTGGCAGAACCCCATTCGTGGCACCCCTGGTTTGGGGAATGGGCTGTGGGCTCTGCCATGGACCAGCTGCTGCTCCCAGCTCTGAGCTGAGAGAGCCTCACTGCAACACTGCTGAGAATCCAGGCTCACTACTTGGTAAATGCTGCAACTGCTTCTTGCGGCATCTGGATCGGGACAGGATGGCTCCAGAAGTCTCCCTTCTCTGGCTGTTCCAGGATGGCATGTGGTGAGAACAGAGCTGGAGTTCCATCCATGCTGAGGATGAGGAGCATGTCCTATTCCATGGTGCTGTTCCTGCCTCTGTTGAACAAAGCCATTGCTCCCTCCTGGGCCTGGGGCCACCAGCTGGTGACCCTGGACATTTTAGGAGCATCCAGCTCTTGGCTCTTCTTCCTCTCTTGCATGTTGTTTCACCATTATTGGGCCCTCAGCTGTGTGCTCCAGAAATCTTTCCCCTCCTGCCTTTTGCTCAGGAGCTATCCTGCAGACAATCTTCCTTCCAAGATTCCAGGTGGATCCCAGACAGGTGTGTCAAAGGCAGCTTTGCTGCAGATGCTGGTTAAACTTTAAATCTCTAAAATTGCTTCACATGGTCCCTCTTCTCCCCCTTCCCCAGTTTCCCCAACCCCAGAAAACGCCTGGTAGTTGGAAACCATTCCTGAGCACGTGCAGAGAAGGGCAGCTCTGAAAATAACCCAGCGCTGGGTTAAAATAACCTGTGCTGCTCTGGTGCCTGAGCATCAGCCCAAAATAGGCTCCGCGGGGATAAGGGCGCTATAAATACCCTGGTGTGGATTTGCATTGGAGAAAAGCCCCGCAGCAGGAGCAGCGCGATGCCACCCACGCTAGCCCAGAGGGATGGGGCCACTGCAGAGCCACCGGGGTGGCCTGGCTGACATAGGGGTCAGCCAGGCTTTGGGTGACGTGGTGGCTTGGTGCCAGGCTGCCTGTCTTCAGGACTTAACGGAGCCATCAGGTCATGGTTGGATCTGAGTGGCCACAGCGCTGGGGTGGCTGGTGGAGTCACATCTGGCTTCAGCCCAGGGCACTGAGGCAGCTGGGCAGGAGCAAAGATGAAGTGTCCTCAGTATTTTGGGTCTGAGCCCAGCTCTGCTGGTGACAAATGATGATCTGGGTGATTAGCCAGCATTTTGATTCAAAGTCTGCCCAAAAAACCACCCTGGAGTGAGTAACATACATTCCCTCAGACCAGACTGCTCTCCTGAACCATCAGTGAACCCCAAACCCGCACTGGGCAATGCAGAGTGGAAGGTGTGAAGTGCGTTTTGATTCAAAACAGCTGCTTTGGATCAAAAAAATATTTTCCTTTTTGTGCTTTTAAAATGTTTTCTGGGATGGGGCAGAGAAGGAAAGAATTCCTGTGCATTTTGCAGAGAATCATGTCTCCTATCCAGGCAACTCAAACCAACCATCTGGGGTGGTTTTTTGGTAGGATGTGCCATTTTGGTGTGATTTTAACTGGTGTGTGCAGGTTCTTCCTCTGAAGTCATCTCAGGGAGTGAGTGATGTGCACCCCAGCAGAGCCCAGCACACAGGTCTGGCCCTGCCTGTGTTTCCTGTGGCTGCTCCCTCTGCACCAGGAGCCTCAGTGGCACTGGCACAGCATGGCATGTCTGTTTCCTTCACTGTCTGGAGAAGGCCTTGGTCAGCCTTGTTTGTGGTTTTGGATGGTGAAGTGTGAATTTTGGAGAGCCATGGGGTGCGGGTCTGGCTTTCCCACAGGATTCCAGCCCTGGGTGGCATTGCACGGGCAATGGGAGCTGTGATCAGTGGGAGCAGAGCAGGGTCAGGTTTTCCCAAAACGCTGGAGTGGGCCCTGAGCTTCGTGAGTCACCTTCTCACCTGGCTGGAGGCTTAGATCAAGGCTTGGTGCTAAGGCACAGGGTTTGGCAGGTCCCACTTTGCCCTCCTCTGGCTCACACCTGGGATGTCTCTGTCTTTGCCATGCAGTCTTCCTCGGAGCTTCTTTACATCCTAAAATGCCTCCTTTGAGGTGAGCTGCTCAGCCAGGGGAGAGCTGCATCTGCCTGGCTTTTGCTTGGAACACACATTTCCAGCTTTTGCTTGGAGTACACATTCTAAATGTTCTTTTCTGCCTCCACGAGGTGAAGAAAGTCCAGATGTTCTCTGCTATCCAACTCTGAGCACTCTGGTCCCTCCGGTTTCATTCCAGCTGCTCGTAGCCTTGTGAGACCCTTCATGTCCAGCCCTGGATGGGGTCAGCCTTCATCCCACCAGCTGAACCCCAGCGATTTCCCTGCCCAGCATTACTGCTGGGGTGAGGCTTTTGTTCACCCTGTGAATGGCCCAGCTAAAACAGCGCTGGCTTTGCCCAGTGCCTGATCTCTGAAGGAATCTGTTGGCTACCAGACCCAGAAATAATGACGCCGGGCCTTTTATAGGAGTGTTTGTTCCCAGGTTTATTTTTGGGATGGTAAAGTCTCCTGTATGACACTCATCTTTTTATTCCTCTGGTCTAACACACCACTGATCACCATGGTGTTGGTGCTGGGTCGCTGCAGCAAACCTGCCACCCCATCCCACAGCGCCATGGTGAGTGTCCCACACAGATCCATTATCCCTGGGATCCACGGCTGTGTTTCCTTACACTGGTCCTGAGTTAAGCTTCTGGCTCCTGCCACAACACAAAGCACCCTGATTTAGTTTACAACGGGCTGAATAACCAGGATCTGTCAGATGCAGAGTGGCAGGGCTGGCACGGTGAGCGTGGCACAGAGCAGGCTGGTGGTGCTGGGAAGATCAGGATTGAACGGGTGTGGAATCCTCTCCCCAAGCGATGGAGAAGCACCCGTCCTCCCTGGCAGGCACACCGACCCCTCGGAGGCACCACAGTTTGTCCAGGATGAATTTGCTGGGATTTTGGAGCAGGGAATGCTATGGTGGAGAAACTTCAGCCTCCACCACCAGCATGGGCTGGATGATCCTGCACCTCCTGCAGGACAGGAGCCTCTCAGTGGCACTCCTGGAGCTGGATAAGTGTGGGATGACACAGCCTGTGACCCCCCGGCGCTTGGGACGTGCCTACAGGCCATTCCTGACAGCCATCAGCCACGTCCAACCATCCAGCCGGGCACAGCGAGTCTCCAGCTCCCTCTAATGTTTCTGGCCCGAAAGGAGCATCCGCAAGCAGCACAGGCCTGAGCAGCGAGCGGGCGGGCGGCCAGGCTGCACGGCCCCGAGGGAAAAGTGTGACGCTGAAATCTGTGGAAGCAGCTGGGCTAGAAAGGGGGGAGTGTGGGGGGAGGAGGAAATGGTGTTAAAGAGTAAAGGATGCAGCGTTTTAAGAGAGAATACGGCTGTACTGAATGCCTGGTTATTATTAATAAATGAAAGATTTCACAGAAAAAAGGACTGTTCCTCTAAAAAATACTATTTCTAATACTCTAAATAGATACTCTAAAATGCTGGAAGTGTTTCCAGCCCTGGAAGTATTCAAAAAACATGTGGTGACATGGTTTAGTGGTGAACATGGTGGTGATGCTGGGGTAATAGCTGGACTTGATCTGAGAAATGTTTTCTTATATTAATGATTCTATGGTTCTGTGGTTGTCTGATTTTAAAGGCTCCTACTCATGCCTGCCTGCACTGGGACTGTTAGGACAAGAGGTCTGCATAGGAGTTTCCCAAACTTGTCCATGTGAAATGCAGCTTTAAAAATGCAGCAAGAAACCTGACAGCACAGAACACAGCAGAAACAGGTATTGATAACACAATACAAAGCCAGGTTGGACTCTCAGTCAAAATCAGTGGTGTAGCAGCACTGCTGTGTCCAGCCATAGTGGCTCATGGGGAGATCCCAGAGCTGTGTGAGGGTCTGGAAGCGCTGAATCCACACAAACAGCACACAGTCCACACAAACAGCATGTCTGTGTGTGCTACAGAAGCTGTAATGCTGAGGCACAGGAAGCAGAAGGGGCAGCCAGGCCATCTCCCCTCTGACACACGGACTCACGGACCACACGCCTGCTCCTGACTGGGTGTGTGTGCAGCACAGATCAGGGGATGGATAACAGAGAGAGGGGGAATGTAATTACCCTGTGAAGAATAAATCACTTTAACGGTTCAGTTACTGAGATCACAGTGAGGCAGTGGCACAGCCTCTTAATTAATCTTCTGCTTTGCAGCCGGCTCCTGCCCCCGCACCATCTCCACCTCGCGCTGCCTGGCGAGGAGATGCCATCGGTGGGGACAACACTGGCCAGTGGTTTCTGGCTGAACAGGTCCAGCAGGAGCAACAGGACACGACCAGGTGAGGGATCAGGGTGCTGTGGCTCCCGGGTTTGTGCAGGGCAACACCTGTGGTGGGCCTGGTAATGTGGTGTCCTGTGGTGCTCCAGGCCTGCATCAGCAGCAGCAGCCAGTAACTCTGATTATTGTGAGGAATTGCTGGGCATGAAGCAGGGGCCTAGGGATGCTGGAGGCCTGGGTCTGCTGCAGAGGAATGGCTAGTGTGTGAGATCATGAAGGGAAAACCCCCAATTCACCTTCACCTCCACATGGCTCAAACCTCCCTGGCTCCTCACTCCCAGCACTGACCCCCTTCAGTCCCTTAACTCTCAACCTCTTCTCTGTGAATTGCACCCCCATTTCTCATCCCTTCACAAACTGCTCTCTGGGGTCCCTCATCCTTCTCAGAATAACCCCTTTCACAGGGATGCTCTCCTTATCCCTCAAAATTGCCCCTCAGGGATTGCTGCCCTTTGACCCCCCTCACGTTGCTCCTTGGGGAACTGCCATTATCCCCAACCTGTTTCTCAGGGATTGCTTCTGTCACTCCCCCACACTGTTCCTCAGGGAACCTTATCCCTCAAAACTGCCCCTCAGGGATTGCTTCCCTCACCCCCTGCCCCCCTCATTGCTCCTCAGGAAATCACTCCCTTTTCCTTGCTCCTCCTCCTTTCACCCCAGGGATGTGCCCTCATCCTCCTCAGGGATTGCTCCCTCATCCCCAAAACTGCCCCTCAAGGATTGCTCCTCTTGCCGCCCCCTCCACATTGCTCCTCAGGGAAATGTTCCCTTATCCTCAAAACTGTCCCTCAGGTTTGGCCCCTCATCATCTTCAGGGATTATTCCCTCCTGGATCATCCCTTTACTCCCCCCCTCAGGGATCACCTCCTCATTCCCAAAACCATCCCCCAGGGACTGACCCTCACCGCCTCAAGGGTCGCCCCCTTTGTCCCCCAGACTGCCCCTCAGGGATAGTCCCCATCCTTTTCAGGGCTCAGCTCTTCAGGGCTTCAGGGATCATCCCCTTACTCTCCCTAAGGGATCGTCCCCTCATCCCCCAAACTGTCCCCACCAAAATTCCCTCTCTCATTCCTCCACACTGGTTCCTCAGAGTCTCATTCCCTCTTGCCCCAAAAGTGCCCTTCAGGGATTGCTCCCCGCTGCTGCTCGGCAGGGAAATGCCCTCTTACTCTCAAAAGAGCCCCTAAGGGATCGTCCCTCATCCCCCTCAGGGATCGCCCCCTCATCTCCAAAAGTGCTCCTCAGGGATGGACCCTCATCCTCCTCAAGGATCTCCCCCTCAGGAATCATCCCCCTAGGTATCACCCCCCCCCTCCCCCCCCCCTCCCCCCCCCTCCCCCCCCCCCCCCCCCGCCCCCCCCCCCCCCCCCCCCCCCCCCGGGAGAGGCCCC